>WBNM01003790.1:190575-476551 GCA_013399055.1 Ramphastos sulfuratus
CCAAAATCCAAAAAGAAACAAAGTTAGTCAATACACACTGCGAGCTCCAACATATACTATACCCATCTGCATTCTTCAAGACCTCAGCTGTAGAATTTTATGCCCACTGTTGAAAAGTTTTAAAGGAAAAGCTTTCTTGCCCACACCTGCAGTAAGGAAGTCAGGGGAATGATACATAAAAGTAAAGGCAAAGTGGCAATGATATGTGACAATTTTAAAGCTCAACTGTGTATACCACACAGGTCTGTGTAATACTAAATTATGAATATAAATTTAGGATTCGCAAGCATCCGGGAATAATGTTGTGTCTACTGAAAATGGTTTGGCTTTTTTAGTTGGTTTTTGGTTGTCGGTCTTTTTTTTTTTTTCTTTTTCTGTTTTTATTTTTTTCCTTCTAAGCTACACTTTTAAAGTTACTGGTGAAAAAAAAAGCAAACACTTTTTTTTTTTTTTGTTATAACAGCTTTAAAAATTGGTTGTGACTCACGGCTCGATGAACATGAGGCTTTTCTGCAACTCCCTTGCAGATTGATGTAGGCAGGCAAAGATACACTGAACCTTTATAAATAAAATAGAGGGGCCACAATTGTTCAGTTTGTATGAAATAAAAATATGGGAAGCAATTCAATAGCAACTCAATACACAAAGAAAAGCACTTATTCACTTACGAAACAAAGTGCAAAGGACCTGCACAGCCCTGCTAACGTGCCAACGAGAATTTAAGGACTCGGCAAATCGCAGAAGGGAGATAACAAACGGCAGCGGGAATGTATTTTGCACAGGCTGTCACGAGTTCTTTTCTTGGACAACTACCACGGCCGACTCCCGCGGGCACACCTACCTACATGCTTCCGTGCGTGCGGCGCGGCCTGGGCACGGAGCTGTCCCTACAGCCTCTCTGCGGCAGCCGGGGCACGGAGCAGCGGGCTCCTCCCGGGGGCCGAGCTGCGCCGGCCGCTTTCTAGGGCCAGAGACGAGGCGGGCTGCTCTGCCGGGCAGCCCTACCCCTAACCGTGCTCCCTGTGCCCAGCTCGCTAGGCCGTTCTTAACGCGGCGAGGCCCGGGTCTGCTGCACCGGCCCGCCCAGGTGGCCGCCCCGCACCACTCGCTCGGCAAGGGCCGGGGTGAGGCCGCTGCGGGACGGGCTGGGCCTCCAGCTCGGGCCCGCCGCGTTCCCCGGCACAGGAGGAGGCCGATCGCGCCGCAGGTCCGGAGCGGAGGCAGCGGTCGGCCGGGCCCAGGCCCGCGTAGTGAGGCGGCCGCCAGGCCGCGGCGATTCCTGCAGGCCCCGCCCGCCCCTACTCACCGTCCCTAGCCGTGCCCATGAGCTGGTCCAGCAGGGCTCTCATCTGCGCCTGGGCCGACATGGCGAGCGCGCAGCCGGGCCGCAGGGCGCGGCGTGCGGGTCGTTCTGGCCTGGGCTTACGCTTAGGCCTGGGCGGACGGCGACAGCCACAGCGAAGGCTCCGGCCTCAGCGGCAGCGGCGGCACGCAGCAGGCGCCGGGCGGAAACAGCCCCTCCCGCCCCCGCGCGGCATGCCGGGACCGGTAGTTCCGGAGGGGAGGGGCTGGGCGGGGCCGGGGCTGGCGGGGCCCGGCCGCTGCTCCGCTCCGCCCTGGCGCCGAGGGGCCCGGCCTGTGGGTGGGCGCCTGGGGCGCCGGCGCCGGCTTTCCAGGCTTAGGAAAGTGCCGCGTTAGTGGCGGTTGAGGCGGCGTCAGACCGGGAAATGCGCTTGGGGCGCCCGCTGCTTGGCTTCTTTCCTGGTCACTGCCGTGAGCCTGGTCCCCAGCAACGGGGGTGCCCTGGGTGCCTTGGCACCTGTTTCCTGGGCTGGCCAAATGTCGGCCCAGTAGCCAGGCTACAGAGGCTGCTGAGCTGTACCAAGCCATGGCTAACCCATGCCAGCCCATGCTGAGCTGTTTAAAGTCAAACCAGGGCATACTAAGCCATGCCAGACCATGTTAAGTCACGCTGAGCCACGCCAGGTCATACTAGGCCATGCTAAACCATGTCAAGCCATGCTGACCCTTGCCAGGCAATGCTAAGTCATGCTATGCTATGCTGAGCTGTGCCAGGTCATGCCAGGTCGTATTAAGCTGTGCCAGCCCATGGCTGGCCATGCCAAGCAGTGCCAAACCATGCAGAGCTGTGCCAGGCCATGCCAAGCCATGCTAGGGGGATGCTGAGCTGTGTCGAGCTGTGCCAAGATGTGCTGTGCCAAGCTGTGCTGCGCCAAGCTGTGCCGGGCAGGCAGGCGACAGCGGGTGACGTCAGGGAGCAGATCGAAGGGTGCCCGTGGCTTATCAGCTCCCATCATGTTTGCCCAGCAGTGCCCAGGCAGGATGGCTGCTGCTCCCACCCTGGCATTGCCAGTGTGAGTGTTTGGAGAGGGGAGGGGGAGCATTGCAGAGCCAATGCCCAGCTCAGACCCCCAACAGAGGAAGGGTGTGGGTGACAGCTGTGCCCCGGCTGGCACTCTCCTCACCAGTACTGCATAATGCAAGTGTCTGAGGACCCCTTGTCAGCACTGGGGTGTTCAGCATAGGGTGCAGGGAGCTTATGACAGGGTGGCAAGGGGACCCCCAAGGGAGCAGACCAGTTGTGGACACTCAAAGAGCAGGGGCACAGGGCAGCTCTGGAGCAGGGCTCCGGTTGTCCTCAAGACAGTCTCCCACCCCCTGACCCGTGTACCCAGCACGGGTGGTAATGGGATCCAGGCATTGTGTAAGGTCCTTGCCATCCTGTGCCCTCCAATTGTCACAGGCAGGCTGTCCTGCATCCCCTGACTTCCCTCTGTGCCCAACCATCCCACATCACTCAGCCATCTCCAGTTGCCAGCCATCTGTCTCACGGCCATGCTCTGCACTTCCCGGGAAGGCCGTACTGGCACCTGGGGGGACCCAAGCCACTTGCTATTGTCACTGTCCTCAGTTCCTTGTGTTCTGGCACAGCCACGGGCTGCCCATAGTGGTGACATGGGGCACCTCAGTACCATGTTCACAGCGACACTGCTGCTGTCTTGAAAGACATCCCCACTGTGGGGCTCACCCAGCAGCCCTCCACACAGCACGTCCCTGTCTCTGCATTCACAGGTGCTGTCCGGCAAGAGCCACCAGCCCTGGGCATCCAGCCCCACCACTCCTCGGGGAGCACAGCACGGTGAAGTGCCTTTCACACTGGCTGTGCCATCTGGGGGCCACATGCTGCCACCTCGAAAGGTCCCAAACTCTATCCTGGAGTTAGTCGGGGAGCCCTGCACCCACCTTAGAGGGCATAAAGCTGGAGCTGGAGACCTGGACACACATGGGGGCTGTGCAGCACCCGGGAGGACCCAAGGAAGAGGCTCTGCCCGCTGCAGTGGCAGCGCCTGTTTGCAGAGGCACGGCTCCATCCGCAGCGTGTTCTTCAGAAGATCCCTACTCCAGGAGTCAAAATAGCATGAAATTTAATTTTACGCCTATTTGACAAAACTTGATTTCGCCTCCAATCAGCGGGGAGATAAGAGCCCTCGGCACAAGTGTGCGGGCAGTTTGGCAGCTGGGGCTGCAGGTTTAATTGGTGAATTTACAGGAACAACACTTGAGAATCCCCTGGCTAGTGAACCATTAAGGTGAGCCCTGCCTTCCGTCCCCCGGCCCTCCCCGCGCCGCTCTCCCGTTGCTGGGTGCTAAAGCAAACCGCGGCTCTGTTTACCGAGGCTACTATTACAATACAGCCACCAAATATTTGCCAGCCGGCAGCTCGCTGCTCCGCTATAAATACTTCAGGCCCAGGTGGAGGGACGGGCAGGGGGAGCGGCGCGGGAGCCTATGCATGGCCGGGCGGCAGCGCCAAGGTGAGTGCCGAGCCACGGGCCCGGGGGATGCCCTCCTGTACCCGGGTGTTTCTCCAGCCAAGGGTGACAGTGGGGCTGGCTCTGTCACCAGGGTGGCCCCATTCCCCTCTCCCCACGGCCTGGGCGTGTGCGGTGCCTCGGAAGGCTGAAACCCCTCCCTAATTTGCTCTAGGGCAGCACAGAGGCAATGGTGGGGACGGCACAAAGAAGGACTCACGGTGACTCTGCAGGTGGCAACTAGGCTTGTCTCAGGCTGGGTGCAGGGCCCGGCCCCATGCATGGTGTGGCAGGAGCAGGACCTGCGCCCCTAGGTTTAGTCCCTTGCCCCAAGACCCTCTTCAGAGACTGGGGTGATGGCAGTCCCAGGCTTGTGGCCAGGGATGTTCAGCATTGAGACAGGGCTGGAGGACCCTAGGGCACAGATAGCACTAACTACAGAGGGACTTCATCCAGTTCAGTAAGACCCAGTGGTGGCCAGAACCCATCAGGATGGTATAGAGAGGTGGCCAGGTTCAGTCCAGCACAAAGAAACCTGCAGAAGCATTGTGTGACCAGGCCATGGGGCTCAGCATCCCAGGGGCTCAGCACAGGGTGACAGGGTGCTGAGCCCAGGGTGGCAGAGACAGCTCAGCCCAGAGTAGCAGAGTGCTGAGCTCCATTCACCTCCATACACAGACCCAGGGTGAAGTGGAACAACCTGCTGCCACATGGCTCAGGTGGATGTCCCCACTGGCCTACATACCATAACTTTGTGGGGACATCCCTGCTGCCCCATGTCCCACAAACCAGTGAGGACATCATCACAGCACCACATGCCATGACCTGGGTGTGTTCCCATTGTCCCACATCCCACGGATTCAGATGGACATCCCCACTGCTTCCTGTCCCTTGGCTTGATTGGTACATCCCTGCTGTCCTACATTCCATGTCTTGGTGGGGACGTTCCTGCTGCTCCATGTCTGATGCCTTGTTAGGGATATCTCTGTTGCCTAATGTCCCATGGTTGTTAGGATATCACCACTGCCCCAAGTCTGATGGCTTCAGCAGGGACGACATCCCTACTGTTCCATGACTCAGTGGGGGCATTCCTGCTCTCCCACTGTCCCATGACTTGGGGAGAACATCTTCACTGCCCTGTATCTCACAGCTCAGTAGGGACATCCCCACTGCCTCATGTCCTATAGCTTGTGGGCCACATTCCCTGCTGCTCTGCAGCCCTACCCTGGCAGAACACGGTGACCCTGCCATCTCAGGGACAAGTGCCACTGTCGGCCAGTGGGTCAGGGAGGGTTCTGGGCTGTATGCCACCCTCACCTTGCTGTCCCTACCCACAGGGTGAGTCCAGGTCCCGGGGTGCCCCTGCGTGTTGACATGGCTGCAGGCATCATCCGGCCCCTGGCTGAGCTGCGGCTGCCCTCACCTTTCCCACATGGCCTGCTGCTGCCCACACGCACTGAGCCAGACTTTCCTGACCTCTCTGAGGAAGATGAGGAGGAAGAGGAGGAAGATGAAGAAGAGGCAGTGGAGGAGAGCATGAGGCCAGAACTGGCCATCCCCAGCGCTGCTGAGACCACCCTACAGCTCCTCAAGTTTTCAGAGCTCATCAGCTGTGACATTCAGCGCTACTTCGGGCGGCGGGGACAGGATGAGGCCACTGGCAGCCCTGGTATGCCTGAGGACCGTGTCTCATCCCAAGGTGCTGAGGCCCAGCCCGAGCCTGTGGCACTGCAAGGCAGCCCCACAGCCATGCACCGTCTGGGGCCACTGGCTGAGCTCTTTGAGTATGGCGTGCACCGTTGCCTGCCACCCCGGGTAGCTGGCAGCAAGACACAGCGGCTGGAGAGGAAATACGGCCACATCACCCCCATGCACCGGAGGAAGCTGCCACCCTCCTTCTGGAGGGAGCCAGGCCCCAGCCCCACTGGCCTTCTCCACACCAGCACCCCTGACTTCAGTGACCTCCTGGCCAACTGGACAGTGGAGCCGGGGCTGGAGCTGCCAGGTACGGGGCAGGAGCTGCTATCTGAGCCAGGCCGGGCAGGGCTGGAGGCCGAGCCCTTCACTGGGCTGTGACCCCACCATGGCCCTCAGGGCCCCTGGCCCTGCCACGTGCCACCCAGTTAATGATAAACCCAGTGGGTCCAGTGCCAGCACTGGGGCAGCAGGAGTTGCTGGGTCAGAGCTGGCGGTGGGACGACTGAATAAATGACTCCCGCCAGGCACCAGAGCATGCGGTGTCCTTTACCACCCACTCATGGGGTGTCCTTGTCACCACGGGCACAGGCCTTCTGCTTAAAGTAGCTTCTGCCCTGGCAGCAGGGAGAGGAGGGAAGTGCAGTGCTGGCAGCAGCCTGTGTTTACTCTGTGGTCCAAGTTGGTGGATCCCATCCCCTTATCTTGGCCGCACCAGGGCAAAGGGCAACATGGGGCCTCATAAAGCGTCAGGCTGTGAGCCAGCAGTGGGGACATGTCACCATCTTGGAGACCTGGTACCCCCCACAGCAGTACAAGGAAACTGGACTCACAGAGGCCCATGGTGGTGGGAGGGCAACCAGTTCTTCCCCACAGCCCTGTTGCCAGACCTGGCTGTTACCAGGGCCCAGGCGAGGCATTCTCTGCTTTGTTGTGGCTCTTTGTTAGCTTTGAAAGGAAAAAGCACCCAGGAAAGGGCTGCTGCTCTCTGCCTCTGGCCCTCCAGCCCTGTTCAGGAAGGTAGGGGTGGCCTTGGACTACCCTCATGCACCTCCTCAGTACAGACCCATTGTGCCCTCCCAGCAGCAGTGAGGACAAGGTTCAGTTCAGCTCAGCTCTAGGAGAACACAGACAGACCTAGTGCTGAGCCTGGGCAAGAAGGGAAGAGCAAGAGCAAGGTAGCACAACACTAAAAGTACAAACAGGCTTTATTTCAGCACAGGATTCCACCGTTGAGAGGCCCTCAAGGCACCACAGCACCCCAGCCTGAGAGAGAAAGGAGCAGCCTCAGGGCAGGGGAAACAAGGATAGTGGGAAATGGGAGTGGGGAGGTACCAGGATTAGATCCCTCCTCCTCATCCATGGGAGTGTGGGCTCTGCTCCCTGCCCCTGGCCAGATCCAGAGCTGGTGGTGGGTTTGGGGTACCTGATGGGGCCCAGGCTGCTGAAAAGAATCAGAACAAGCTGTGGCAAGTGCAGAAACACATCCAGGAGTGGCTCTGGACCCCAGTGTAGGCAGAGGAGAGAGACAGCAGCAGAAAGGTGTGAGGAAGGTAGGAGAGGCAGAGGCGCATAAACTAGGGTCAACACTGCCTCAGAGCAGGCAGCTTTCCTCACTCCCATCTCAGCTGCAAACCCCAGGGGTGTATCCCCACATGCAGGTTGGGGTCACAGTGGCCAAAGAAGCCAAGAAACAACAAGAGGCAGCAGCCGCTGAACCACAGGAGCCCTTTTATTGAAGAGCTGAGCAGGGCACAGCTCCCTCCTCCAGTAGGAGGGGCAGAGACACACGTGCCTGCCACAGGGCTCAGCTGGAGGACCATGGGGCAGGAGGAACAGGGAGCCCCATGTCCTCTCTGCTTCTCACACAGATCCTGCAGCATGGACCAGGGTCCCAGACAGGATGGGTGGATGAGACAGTGGAGGCCATGTGCTGTGGCAGAGGACTGTACCCAGCTCAGCAGGACATTTCTGCTCCCTTGGCACACTTCAGCCTTCACACATCCTCAGGGACAGCCTTTGCCAGGAGTTAACAGAGCCAAAGGGGCATTCTGATGCCTCAGGGAGGCAGAGGAAGGGGTGAGAAGAGGCAGCAGATGTGGGAAGGCAGCAACAGGCAGGGAGGCCAGGGCAGCACAACCATGCTGGTGCTCCAGGCACCATGATGCCTGCACAGGCTGGCCCAGTCCTCTTCCCACCTCCCACAAAAGAGAGTTCCCAGTTCTGACAGTCTGGGGCACATCTCCACTGGGCAGTGCCACCCCACATCACGTCTGTGCCAGCGAGAGCTCCTCCAGGCCTTCCTTCCCCAGCCGATACCTGGCCAGGTCCTTACGGGTGACCATGCCCACCACCTGCCGGGAAAGGGACAGAGTACAGCCCCACACTGGCATGCAGAACCTGAGGACAAGGGCAGCATGTCCTGTCCTCCTGCAAAGGTCCAAGGCTGCCCACACAGCGAGGAGGGACTCACCTCATTGCGATTGTCCACAACCACCAAGTGCCGCAGTCCCAGGGCTCGGAAGAGTTTGAACACCCGTGGCAGAGATGCCTCCTGCAAAGCAGGGCAGGGCTGTGTGGGCTGCAGTCTCTCAAACTGGCACCCACCACCCACCGTGTGCCCCAGGTTCTTGGGGTAAAGAAGGTCCTTAGCCTTTACCTGAGGCACGGTGTAGGGAGAGGGGTTCATGAACTCGCTGAGGTCAATCATGCACTCGCGCTCATCCTGGGAGACATGGATGGACTGGATAGGGGGGAAGCGTGGGTAGGCATCCCGAAAATCCTTCAGCTTCAGCCGTCGCTGCACTAGGCTCAGGTTGGCTCTTTCCACAAAAACCTGAGGAGGAAAGAGACCATCAGGGACCATCCTGTAGTGCCAACAGGTACCAGGGCCAGGAAGGGAAGACAGCAGGAGCATGGGGCAGTAAGATGAGCCTGTTTCTCACCCACTCAGGGTTTACAAGCCCAGTGGGGTACATGATAATGCTGGGGTAACCCCAGCACAGCATGGGAGCCCCCACTGTCTCCTCAGGTGGGCTGAAGGAGATGGCAGAGACCCTCTACCACCTCTTTCTGAGCAAGGTAGGCAGCAAGGGGCCTGAGGTAGCAGTGGAACAGGAACACTGGGGCTCAGACACAGCTCAAATGGCCTCCATGCATCATCACCCACCTTGTGCTTCAGCAGGACGATGAGCTGGGAACGCAGGATCAAACCCCGCAGTCCTGCCACCTGTGACAGAGCATCATGCATGAGACAGAGCTGAGAAGGGGAAGTGGGGAGCTAAGAATAGGGTCCCATACCATAGCCAGCCCACCCTTGCATGGCCAACCACTAGCAGCAGCCAGCCCACCTGTGTGGTATCAGGATTGCTTTCCACCACTGGGAAACCATTGTGGTTGGAGGAGGTGTCGCTGAGGATGTCCACAACCGTGCCCACACGCTCAATCCTCCGCAGGCAAGTGACAGGAGTGCTCATGACCTCTCTGCAAGGAAGGCTTGGTGTGAGACACAGCCCCAGGGCAGCACGCCCCACACAGCACCCCAAATAACACATCTCTGCAGCTCTGAGCTCTTCCGACTCCACAACCTGCCAGGGATGTGGGGAAGGAGTGCACTGCAGGCCACGCTCCCTGTTGGGGAAGGAGTTGGGCCAGTGGCACCAGGAGACAACAACAGGTTTCTGGAACTGAACTGTATCACCACCTCCATTTCCAGCTCTGGCCAACAGTGTGGCCCAAATGCTGCTGCCCCAGAAGTGACAATGACAAGCATCACTCAAACCCACCTACCTGGCTGTGAGGGAGTGGGATGTTACTGGAGCCTCCCAGTGCAGGAAGGGTACACTCTGTAGCTGGATGTGCATGTCATAGAGCCCCTGCAACACGAGCAGAGCTGTCAGGAGAAGCATGGTGAGGTACCAAGGGGTATATCCAGGCAGCAGCTCACCTCTGAAAGGGAGCACACACCTGTCCTGGCTCGACCAAGGCTCCCCAGCACCACTATCCCCAACCTACAGTCTCACACTATGTCCTGCTGAGCACACCAGCCCTCACCTCCACGAAGTAATCTCCAACAATCTTTGCTGTCATCAGCACCAGCATGATGGGGAAGCCATAGGTGACATTGCCCGTTGCCTCCATCATGATGACAGTGAGACTCAGCGTCATCCGCACAATCCCACCTGTAAGAGACACCCAAGGGGTTTGCGGGGGTTAGGAGGGCAGGAAAACATGGGGCAAGGGGACAGCAGAAGAGCCAAGGCCCCTGAGTTTCTGCACGGTGATGTGGGACTGCCCACATAGGCAGGGGTGCCTGGGCCAAGCCCAGCCCTCATCAGAGTCCCCTGTGCTTGGCAGGGTCCTTGGGAAGCAGCCAGCCAGGGTCATCAAGAAGCTGTGCCAAAGCATCAGGGATCACTCTTTCCCATGCCACCTTCACTCTGACATGAGCTCCTGCTTATGACAACCAAGACTGCCATGGGGAACTCACCCAGCTGTGCAGCAGCTCCCATCAGGGCATACTTTCCAGGATCAGCCCAGATCTGAGCACAGGAGAGAGAAGCTGAGTCAGCTGCTGGCTCCGGGGCATCCAGAGATAGTGAGCAGTGCCCTGGTTCCCAGGCTCCCCCTCTTCCAAAGAGGGCAGGGATTCCTCAGCACACAGGAAATGACAGACCCAGCTCAGGAAGACATCAAGTGAGGAGCTGACACACTCCAAACTGCTGTGCCAAGCTCTTAGCCATCTCCATGCACACCATCTGCCCAGTGGCAAGGGATGAGAGCTGGGTGTTGTGGTTCCCACTACCTTCCCGCCAAGGACTCACCGAGCCTTTGGTCAAGTAGGACAAGGAGATGCCAAACAGCCTCCCCCAAGCAGCACCAATCAGCAGGGAAGGGATGAAGACCCCAGCAGACACGGTGAGGCCATAGGTCCAGCAGGCCAGGAAGAAATACATCAGTGTGAACATGCCTAGTGTCATGGGGTTGTAGGAACCTGAGTGGAGAGTGAATGGAGAGTCAGTGCTGGTCCACCAGCCCAGAGGACACTGCAATGGGCTGCAGCCATGGAAGCCCAGAGAGCAGCAGCCCCATGACAGCAGCGTCCCCAGCAACATGAGTCCTTCTCACTGAAGGCACCTTTCACCCTGGCAGCATAAGCCTCTCAGACCTCTTTAGGTTGTTTCTGCCACCCTTAAGGACCCCACCAGTGAAGTCAGTGCCATCTCAAGCCCTCTGATCCAAGTGTGTCCAGCACATGCCTTTCCTCCATCTAGTGACCCGTGATGACCTGTCCCTTTCCAGCCCTAGAGTTCCCAGGCTTTCATGAGGCAGCATGAGGGACTGCCCCAGGGGACTACCAGTGCTGGAGAATGGGGTCAGGAGGACAGAGGTGTTGGTCCTGTTTTAGGATCAGCACAGAAAATTAGGTCCTGCAACCCCCATCCTTTCCTGCAGCTCCCACGGCTGCTTGGGCCAGTCCTAAGCTGCTCCACAGTACAGACTGTACCATCACAGCAGGATCTTGCTGTCCTCAGGACTCCATCCACTGCTATTTTGGGATTGCTGAGCAGCTCAGTCTAGTTTAAACAAGTACTTTTCAAACTCCTTCACAGAGAGGTCAATGGACTGAAACCCTGAGCCAGGGAGGACCCAGCATTGCAGGGAACAGCCCCAAGGTACAGGATGGTCATCTCTTGGGCTCAGGTGGCCAACCTGCACTCTTTGGGCTGAAGGTCTTGGAATTCAGAACAGTCTGCTCCCTGTCCATATGCAGCTGACAGGAAACTCAGAGCAGCAGGCAGAGGGCACACTATCATTACACCAGATCCAGAGCTGGAACCTGGGAACCAAACTGCATTTCTCAAGCATATCCAAACCCCAAGATTGATCTCTGCAACCTGCGCAGAAAGGTCATTCTGGGGCAAGAGGCTCTGCTAATTAAGAAAACAGCCAGGGACATCTCCAGGATGAAAACAGCCCTCAAGGATCAGATGTGCTCCCACACAACTCAGAATCAACAACTTGTAAACATGCATGAATAAAACCAGGGCCTTTTCCACCAGCTCCTGAGACCACAGCCCTTTGACCAAGCTGTGCCACCAGACACAGCATCCATCCCCTCTCCTTCCACCACCACAGGAGAGGAGCAGGCACAGTGCTTTAGTGCTTTGCTGGATCTCACTGTGCCCTCGTAGGGCTGTGCCAACCATCCCCTGCATCCCACAAGTGGTCAGAGAACACTTTGACCACCTCAGGCAAATCCACTCCCACCCTTCTCATGTTCAAGGTCTTGCTTGCCTCATGCACAGACCTGGAGGGTCATGGAAGAGGTTGACAACGCTCTTCTCAGGTGTGTTGAAGAAGGCAGTGGCCATAGAGTTGTACTCTCCATCTGCACAGAAAAGCTGAGGGGAAGAAAATTGAGTTAGAAGTGGCAGATCCAAGCTGCCCTATGCCAGGAAAGGCTGACAGCTTCACAGGGACACATGCCCACCAAGAGACAGCTTTGGGTAGCAAGCACACCAAAATCGTGAGTCGGTGTCCAGCTGTGAAAGGCACTGACTGAAGTACAGTTCCACAAAGCCCAGCAGTTTCACGTCCTTGCTCAGCCTTCAGCCTCTGCCCAGGCATAGGGTGGCCCCTGCCTTGGAGAGCCATTCTCCAGCATCTCCTACCTGCAGGGGATATGCCACTGTGCTCCCCTGGATGGGCTGGCAGTCTCTTGAGCAATAAATCATGACAAAGCCCACAGTCGCTGTCACTGCTGCCACCAGCATGGCCTCGACCACCTGCAGACAGGGCCGGTGGATGTACCTGTGAAGGGAGTAGAGCAGGGAGGCTGGCACCCAGGCAGGTGGGCAGGGTCACTTACACGAGTGGCTTGGCACATCACTGGGAGTAGGGACAGGCTGTCTGCTTCTGCTTCCTTTCCAGGCTGTCCTGTGTGCTGCCCTCTGGTGGCCTCTGTCATGGGGAACTTGGGGCAGGAGACCAGTGGTAAGGGCAGCTTTGCCCAGCCAGCTGCAGCAGACCTGCCTGCCCTGCACGGAGCGAGGCAAAGCTTCTATGGAAAAGCTGATGTGACAGTGCAGGGCCAAGTCTAGAAAGCTGCAGCCCCCTTACTGCTCCATTGACACAGGTCGTCCCTCCACGAGGCCACAAAGCCAGTCCTGATGTTTGAAAAGCTGGTGACAAGCACTGCCAGTGCCAGACTGG
This sequence comes from Ramphastos sulfuratus, assembly GCA_013399055.1. Classification (NCBI taxonomy): domain Eukaryota; kingdom Metazoa; phylum Chordata; class Aves; order Piciformes; family Ramphastidae; genus Ramphastos; species Ramphastos sulfuratus. The sequence continues at coordinate 203,319 of WBNM01003790.1, forward strand.
GCTCGGATGGCTTTAGCAGCTCCCTCCCTTCTCTTGTCACTGTCAGAAGCACGTGTCAGGTCTGCACAGTATCTGCATTTCTTTGGGCCCTCAAGTCACTGGGGGGAAATACTTGGCAGGGTCAGAGCAACGGTGGGATGCTGATGCAGCAAGAGGTGTGTGGCATCTAGCTCCCAGCTTCCAGGGCCTACTCTTCCTCATACTGAGATTGCAGCCTTGCTGTGGATGGGAAGGCTGCTTCGAGGGAGCAGAGAAGACACCAGCCAAGCCCTGTCAGCCAATTCAGTTACCCAGGAGCTCGTACCTGATCCTGAACATCGTTAACCAGTAATTGAGGGCATTGAACAGGGCCCCAAGGATCCCACCTGTGAATGCAAAAGAGAAAAGCTCAGCACACAGGTCCCAGGCTCTCCTGTACCTACCAAGGACACAAGGAGCCTAAGAAACTCAGGAAGATATCAAGAACCTATCCAGCATGGCCAGCACCCCCAGGATACCTGGAAGCTGTCCCTACAGAGAAAGTATGGACCTGGCACCAAGAGGAGGTCAGCACCAGCAGTGGAGTTACTGGGTGGCTGTCACTAGGAAGGCAAGGGCAAGGCCACCTCTGTGGGGTAAGATCAGCTTACCTGAAAGCAAGGGGTTGCCCATGACTGTGATGCACAGACCCCACTCCATGGCTTTGCAGTAGTACATGAATTACAGCCTTTGCTGCAGGGTAAGGGCTGCATCAGGATCCAGTTCCTACCCCTGTGGAAGCCCCACAGCCTTTGCTCCAGAGTTTAATGGATTTCCCACTCTCCCCAGGAAACTGGATCGCAAAGCTTTATAAGACCCAGACAGACAACAGAGGAAATTATTCAGACCAATTAAATTGAAAGAGCAGCACTCTCTTACCAACCACTCCCATGAAGATGAAGATAGGAATTTCCTGGATAGTGTATCCCATTTTCTGAGGGCAAGAAAAGAAATGGGCTTCAGATCTCCAGGCCAGCACTTAGTCACCATTTGCTGGGACAACAAAAGACTGTGCTGGTGAGTGGCTCGCAAAGCTGCGTCAGTCTCCATACACAGCAGTGGCTGTAGAAAAGTCTGCTGGGGATAAGGCAACTGGGACCTGGCCAGACTTCACAGTCTGCTAGGGCAGAGTTTCCTAAAGCCCTTGGTGATGTTTTAGAACAGACAGGTGACCCCAGCCAACTATAGGTTGCTTCTAACATCTCCAACAGAGACCTACCTGGGGAACATCCATGCCATACCTCGGTATCAAACCTGCCAAAGTTGATGAGCCCAGGGCTGGAGAGATCCCAAGCATTGCCATGGTAAACACTCAGGACAGAGTTGAGAGTGAATGTTGAGATCATGGAGGCAAAGAACTGGAAGGAGATGCAGGCCACAATCACTGCCAGACACCTCTAGCCCTGTGCCCCTTCCACTACCCCAGAATCACCCCTCTCAAGGCCCTTGAATAGGGCTTGGTACACACAGCGTGGTGGGATGAGAGGCCACATCCCTGGGGCAGCACTCTGGGCACCTTACACTGACCAGGGGCTCATTGCTGCTTTTGCCTCTTTGTTGCTATTGGGCATAGCCCAAGGCAATTCCCTTGGAAAGGAGATGGCAGCAAGGTGGAGCTCAGCCAAGCTCAAATTCAGGCTCTGAGAGCCAAGGCCCAGAAGGGAAGCTGGAATGCTGCTCCCCAGGATGTACTACAGACAGCTGCCTGCTGGGGCAGGGACGGCAGGATGCCTGGACTCCGAGGTGCTGGGAAAAGGGAGTGCCTCACACCTGAGCTGGCAGCCCTCCACCTGCTGTTCCTGCATCCCAACACTTACGATTCTCCATGTCAAGAACTGGTTCCAGAAGGAAGCCCCCTCTTCTAAGCTGAAGAGGACACCCCCTGCAAAGAAGACAAACATCTTCAGAAGGGATGCCCAGACCCTCGGCTCACTGCACCACACAAAGTGCCCAAATCCCAGCCCATGTGCCCCATATTGCCTCAACCTCGTAGGCTGCAGCAAAGGGACCAGCAAGCCTACCAAGCCACCACTGATGTACTGACTGCAGTGAAGCCCCTTCACTGCCCCACCCAAGGGAGGCAACACTTGGCAGAGATGCACTACCCCCCTCCTGTCTCTCCCCAGGACAGCTTGGAGCAGGACCAGGCACTTTCCAGGAGGGCTCCTGTAGCAGATGCCAGCAGCTGCTTTCATGGAAGTGGGAGCAATCTCCAAAAGATCCACGTGCAGGTACTGCTTGGTGTCAGAGAGCTGAGACACGTACCCACGGGGGCACCAAAGGCAGCAGAGACACCAGCAGCAGCTCCAGCTGACACAAAGTCCCTCTTCTCCGTGTCTCTGCGGAAGTACTCGAAGATCTGGAACACCCAAGGGAAGGCGAGTTTAGGGCTGGCCACACACATCAGTTTAGGGAAGACACAGAGCATGCCAGGTAGGCATGCTGGTGGTTTGGGATCCTGTTTGGGCACAGGAGGGGCAGCTGCAGCCCAGCCCCTCAGCCGTCAACACCAACCTTGAAGTCTCGCTTTAAAGATGTAGATCTGCCCTGGGAGATCCCGGCAGCAATCACTGCTCCAGAGTGAATCATGGGTCCTTCCTGTCAGCAGGACAGCACAGTCAGATTGGGGAAGGAAGAGTCCCATGGACTGTCAGGGGTGGCTGAATGTTGCTCACTAGGTCATACCCCTGAAGAAGTTGACATGGAGGATTTCTATCTGGGAAACACAGACCTTGCCATTTCTTCCCCTAAAGCCCTCATTCTAGCAAGTGGCTCCTGTGATGACCTCCCGTTCCCAACAGCACTTCCTCCAACCAAGGGGACAGGGGCTTCCCCTGCCTGCCAGCAAGGTAGAAAGATCCCAGAGGAGCACCCAGGTCTCCCCATCTAACATGCAGGGACACTTGCTGATGGATGTAAACTGCTGTGCTTCTGCTGTTGGCCAAGACACATAGCCTGGCTTAGTGTCACCACATGCCCCAGGGGCTCCCCAAGCCTGGTTATACCACAGCCACCTTGGCCAGCAGACCAGTGACACTGAGAAGTCACTGCAGGACTCCCAATGCCCAGTCCCCAGCATAGTGCCAGTGATGTGCTGCAGCACCTGTGCCAACAGCAGCTAAACAACATGCCAGCAGAGTGCCAGAGAGCACTTTGTGAACATCACCTTCCCCACAGCCAGGCCACCGACCACCGAGAGGATGACCCCGCAGACTTTGATCACCAGGGTCTGCAAAACAGAGGGGACAGACACAGTACATCACACAGGTGGCACAAGAGATGGTCACAGAGTGCACAGAGCTGCTGCAGGGTCAGGAATCAGTGATGCTGAGGAGCCTATGATGCTTAGCCCCACCCTGAGGCAGTAGGGTTGGTCAACTTTCTGCTTGGACAGAGCAGAAAAATTACTTCAAGATGCTATTCCCAGCACTAGCTGCTGATTCCAGGCCAGATTTAACCTCCCAACACTGCAAGGAATAGCTATGGAGCCAGGAACTTGACCTGGCAGGGATCACCCTGTGGGGACACAACTGTGCCCAGGACAGCCTGCTGAAGGGGTCCCATTGCAGGCAGAAGACACAGATACCCCCGTCTCCTGCTTCCTACCTTGAGGCGGACAACATGTGGGATCTTCACGCCGTTGAGGTAACATTTGATCTGAGGAATGCCACTGCCAGCTGCCACGGGCTGCAGGGAGCAGAGAGTGCCTCAGTGCTAGATGCCACATACAGGCTGGGGACACACTGGCCACCTTAGCCCTGTCTCTCAGCACAGACCACACAAAGCACACCTTTGAGGAGGCTCAGAGGTGAGATCAAAGCCTATCTACAGGCTCTGGAGATGGGATTGAGGGAGGCACTCACTGCCCATAAGGGCAAATGTACCAGAGAGAAGCTGTCTGGGTTCTATGTTCCCACCACCATGCCATGGTGAGAGGCAAAGAGGCCACGAAGAACCAGGGCAAAGCCACAAGGAAGCCACTGCTGACTCAGAGTAGGAACCATCACCCCCCTCCTAGCCCGACCAGCCCCAGTCCTTAGCTTATCTTCTAGAGGATGTCCTCAAGGCACCCAGCCAGTCTGCTCCACATTGGCACCCATATATGCTCGGCATGGAGAGGCTTGAGTGGGGCAAGGCTTGAGAGTCTTGTGCCTGTGCCCAGGGCTGGAGGACATCTTTTGCCCTAGGCTACGAGTGAAGGGCACCATATCCATCAGCCTGACAACCCCAGAGAAACTCAACAGCAGAGCTGGAGCCAAGACCAAGGAACAGAGGCTACTGGGAGCCACTTTGGCAGGAATACATTTGCCATGACACAAACTCGCACGTTTCCTGGAGACGTGATCCTGCTTGCTCTGGTAGAGCCAAGGCAGGCGGCACAGGGATATGCCAACCCAGACCAGTTCCAAACTCTTACCTCAATGAAAGCAACAATCACAGAGCCCACCATCACCACACTGGCATTGAGGGTGGCCCAAAGTAAGAGGGAGAAAGAGAGGCCCCCTTTCTCTGTGAACTTGTCAATGTCTGGGGAAATATCTCAAGGAAACGTTGGTATCAGTTGGGTCACATCCCTCCCACTGTCATAACCTGTCCCTAAAGTGCTTCTTGGGGTGCAGCAGCACAGCAGATCTGGTGCACTTAGGGCAGCCAGGGCTGCTGTGAGTACCCTCCTTTGTAACAGCAGGGCCCAGCCACAGATCAGCTGGGCATTGAGCACCACCTTGGGTGGCAGGGTCTATGCCACCAAACCCAGGTGAGGAAGTGCTGACATCTCCCCCAGCATCCCTCTTATGGCTACCAGAAGCAGAGATGCCACAGCCCCTGGTTGGCTGGTGGCCACAGCAACACAGGAGGATACTGCCCTTCACCACGCGGTACTTGAGCCCAGCCAGATTCTCCACCACAATGTCGATGAAGCAGGCGACGAGGCCGGTGAAGATGCCAATCATGGCACAGATGACCCAGCGCTTGATCTCCACCGTGCGGAATGCCTGAGGGACAACCAGCTGTCAGAGCCCGCTGGGGGAACTCCAGCCCCCCTCACCACCAACACAGCCCTAAGCCTAGGCAGCTCCAAGGAGACCTGCCCTGGGAAAGCCAATGCTGGCTGCCCCAGGATTGCCAAACTTGGCCACAACTGAGATGACGTCACCGCCCCTGCCCCTCTGTGGGGTCCCTAACAGCAGATGTACTTTTCCAGTTTGCCTGCCGCCATCAAGCCCCTTATTTTGGGTTTGTTGTTGTGACAGACTCCCAAAGCCCCCAGGGCAGATGTTTCACATGGCTCCAGAAGTCCCTGTGCTCAGGGACCTGCCCAGTGCTACCATGTGCACCTAGGTTCAGTTCCATTTGAACCATCCTGTGCTGGGGCCTTGCTTCTGAGGATTTTGGTTCGCCACAAGTGCCTGTAAACCCTTCCAGTTCAAGTGTTGCTTTGCACACAACCTCCCCTAGCACTGAGAACAGCCCCCAGCAACTGGACAGGGAGAAGAGCTTCCCTAGGCTGTAGGGACGGTGGGAAGCTAGACCCAGAAAGACTCACAGCGTGGTTTATCCTCCTCTCCTCCTCCAGGAACAGCTGGTTTTCACTGTTGTCATAGTCCAGGCTCTGGTTAAGGAAAGGGAAATGCTGTTACTGTCTAGCACAAGGGAAGAGATGCCTGCACCATGTCCTCAGACACTCATCCCCGCCTCTCTGCACCCCCACATTATTTTCCCCTTCAGTCTCACTCCTTCCCCACTGAAACCTCTCAGCTGGGCAGCTGTAACCCTCATCCTACATTACCTGCTGTATCCCAGAGACAGAGCCGAGGCAGGAGATAGACACCTACCTCATACTTGAGTGACAGGAGCTTCTCATTGTGTGGGATCTCATTGGGATGCTGCCGAGGGAGCTCTGTTTCCTGCAGAACGTGAGATATTAGTTAGGACAGCCAAGTCCAACCCTCCCCTCACTGAGTGACTGCTAGTTTAACACCACTTTTAATGCTTAGGAGACGCAGGAAGGAGTGCAGAGGGCAAGCTGTCTTGCAGGCCAGGATCCAAGATGATTTTCCACCAGCTGATGGGTGTATGAGGTTTAATGCAGATGGAGTGGGCTGTCAGATGTGTCTCTCCATCTCTAAGCAGGATCTTTCCCCACAAGCAGATAGGGGGTTTGCCCAGCTGGGTACCATGCTGCCATGCCGACTGCATGCTCTGGTGGAGGGCAACCTTTCACTTCAGCAGGAAATTCCTTCAAAAGCAGGGAGCTATTTCAGGCAGGCTTCTGGTTTAGGACAGAAACCAAAATTCTGTTTCCTAAATGCTTCTGACCATGTGAGCTGTTCCCAAACTAGGGCATTTTCTGAGGATGCCTGAGCAGCCCCCAGGACAGCAGCACCCTGCACCATTCCCTGGCCCCACATTACAGCTACAACAGAACAAGCCTCAGCCTGTCCTCCAAGACACTGGATTAAGACACGTTCCTTCCCATTTAAGAATTCCACAAGAAATATTTAGCAAAAGTTGTCTTCTTGTTTGCTCTCTCCTCAGCTCTGCAGCCAAGGCAGGAACATCTAGGGAAGGAAAGCTTTTCAGGTGTGCATGGGTCAGGCAGAGTAGCTTGAAACCTGAAAGGTTTTGCAAAATGCCCACTCTGCCAATAGCCCTCTATCCAGAGCCAAGGTATCTCCCCTCGTCACACTACGTCCCCTCGCTGCCTTCATACCAAGCTGGGCAGCAGGCAAGATAAGCAAATCAAAGAAGCTCTCACATCAAAAAGGACTAAATTCCTTCCCATCCCACATGCCTGTGCATTTGCTTCCATGGTAGGAGGGTCCCTGTGCTGGCAGGCTGCTCCTGCTGCCCCAAGATGTGCAGGGAAAGGGACATCTCTGGGCCAGTGCTGTATCTAAGGAGAAGCAGCAGGGGTTGAGGAAGAGCAGCAAGCAGCTGCCCACATCTCAAAAATCACCAAGCCCAGGAGCAAGCACTGGAACCCTCATGAGACAGGCAGGGTGTGAAGAGGGCAACAAAAGCAGATGTCAGTGGAGGAAGGGAAGGGGCCTTGGTAACACCGTGCCACTCACAAGCTCACGGACGTCCTCATTGAGGTCCACGTTGCTCAGCTGCCCGATGCGCAGGAAGGAGGAAGGAGTGAGCTGAGGAGAGAAGGGAAAATGAGGTCAATTCCAGAAGAAGCAGGCATGGAGGCACTTGTGCTCTGTTCCCCTTGCTGGGCTCTACCACTGTGCCCATCACCACAGTCCCATGAAGTGCAGAATCCACTGAGGATCACTTCTGCAGGACACCGAGAAGGTGGGACCCACTACCCTGGAGGGAACACAAGAAAGCAGCCGGTCACTGGAGTTTGAGCAAGCTGCTCTGGCAGAACTGGCTCACCCAGGAAGATGCTAGGCAGCAGTGGTTCCTTCAGGACTGGCAGCCAGCAGACCCAAGAGCTGGTTAGTCACCACCAGCCTCCAGCCAATGCAGCAGCTGCACAGGAGCAAACCAGTGCTGAGCAGCACGTTCCACGTTCCCCTGGAGCTGGGGAGGGACAGACCCCCTGAGCAGAAAGCATCATCTCCACAGCTCCAGGCACACCAAGATGTGCTGAGGCCATCCCTCAGCTCACACAGCCGGCAGTAAGGGACGTCAGGGGGCACACTGGACGCTGCCCAGAGCGGCTCCCAGCCAGGGAGATGGGCACATCAGCATGTCCACTCCCTGCACGTCGTGGCCAGGCTGGCTGCCAGCCAGCACATACGAGAGGAAGCAGGGCACGTTGCTCTGGATGCTGGCACTTCTCTAAGCCGGCTCCAGTGCAATGCTGGGAAGAAGAATTTGCATATTCCTCAGGGGAGCAGGTTCTGCTTTTGCTAGTGGCTGCTCAGGCTTGTTACTGGCAGTGCAGTTGTGTAACATGGGAGTTTCTGGACTGTTCGGGGCACCTCTCCTGGTTCACATGGGCAAGGGCTTGGGTTGCAGCTGAGCCAGCTTCCAGCTGGGTAGTGCCACCAGGGCACCCACCAGAAGCAGGCAAGCTGCTGTCACCCCTCCACTGTTGCAAAACACTGTGATGTACAAGGGTGTGAGCAGTACTATGACCAAGAGCAGCCCAAACACCATCTCTCAACATTAAGATCCTCTCCCCTCCCCAGCTCCCAGACTAAAGGCCTGGAGAATAAAAGAGGCATGGTGAAGTACAGCAGAGGCCTGGTATGTTGTTGCCTCTCTCTCTGCCAGTAGATCCCACGTCATAGAATGGTATGGTTGGAAGGAGACCTCAAGGATCATCTAGTTCCAACCCCCTGCCATAGGCAGGGACACCTCCCACTAGTACAGGTTACTCAAGGCCTCGTCAAGCTCCTGCTGCTTTAATCCCCACCGATTCCATCTGGAACGCACAGACCAGAGCGGCTGGGAGCTCTGCACATCACTGCAGACTCAGAATATCCCTTTGTGTTTGCAGTCTGACCTATTTCCCATTGCTCTGTCTGCTCCATGTTTTTGTTCACTCCCTGACCTCCAAGAGGGTTTTGCTCCAGCTTCTCAAACCCTCTTTGACACCCTTTTGTCTCCAATAGCCAGAGCCCACAGGAGGGGCTGAGCACAGAGTGTTCTGTGCAGCTGTTCTAGGACACTGGCTCAGTAAGACCAGCTAGGGCCTTTGATTCTGATCCATGATGGCTCCACAATCCCTGAGGAAAGCATCCAGGCAGACCCTTTTTCTGACAGTCAGAGCAGACTCCTAAGAGTTAGGCACATCCCAGAGTCGTCACCTCACTGGGAAGATGTGGATGGGAACTTACACAGAGTCACAGGCTGAAGTAAAATTGCTGTTTTCAGGGCCTGCTGGTTCCCAGCTGCTCTGGTAGCTTGCAGAAGTCCCAGCCAGGCCCCCACTGTCCTGAGGAGGAAGGAAAGACATGATCCTTGCTCTGAAACCCTAGCAACTGAGACCCTGCAAGGGAATCCACCTCTACCTGGCTTCAGGAAGCAGAAAGCTTTATGGCTCACATTAGATGCCACATGGCCAGGACAAGGTCAAGGCAACAAGATGGGAACAGTGACATGTGCCTTGTCCCCTGCTCAGGCCTGGGCTCAAACTTCAGGCACTGAGACCTCACACAGGACCATCCCTTTGGAAAAATTCTTTCTGCTAGCCATGGAGGTCCACAGAAAGTCCAAACATGGCTGAACTGGTGATACCCGCCCTAACACCCTTCCACATATAGTGAACAGCCAGGATACAGCAGCTCTGCTGTCAGTGGATTAGAAGCAGCAGACCCAAACAGAGAGGAGGACAAAGGAGCTGTGAAGCTAAGCATGTTAGACAAAGCAGCATGTTCTTAACATGACCTCCCCTCCCCCAGGTACTGGGATTCTTCCACATCCAGATGGGCAGAGACACTCTAGGAGCAGAGAGCTGTCTCCCATCTCACCAGGTACAGGATCACATGCTACTTCCATCAGGACCTGACTTTTCTAAGAGGGACAGAGGAGATCAGGCAGCCAGGAGCCAAGACAGAGGATTATTCTCCATGGCTCAAACATTCACCAAGCATGTGGCCAGTGCCATCCTCCCTTCAATGTTTTTCAAACTCAGGCCAAGAGAGCTGCTGATCCTGGGATATGATGATGTTGGTGTGACCATGGTATGCTTATCTCCACATAACAACACGCACTGCTGCTAAAACCCAGAGGACGCAGACAGGTTAACAGGAGAGGTTTTCATCTGAGCCTGCCTCTGACCGTGGCATGCAAACACTGATGGCACCCACCCCGCGGCACTCACCCTGATTCAACCCAACCCATGACAGCCCTGAAAGGACTACCCTCAAAGTAAGACACTGTCAGCTGAAGGCAGATACCAGCCCGAGCCCAGAGCATCACAGGACAGGGTGGGAGACAGCAGCACTATGGTCTCCCCATTTGGCAAAGCGGACCAGAAGCCACACTGCTGTTCATGATGCCACGGCAGTTTTGCCTCCAGGCAGAGCAGTTGAAGAGCAATCCCTGTTTGTGGACAGCAGAATGACTCCATCCAAGGCTGAAACGCTGCCAAGCCAGCCTGCAGTGTATGCACAGTGCCCAAGCCAAACATCACTAATGAGCATCTGACCCTGCTCCACAGCCCATTGCCACAGGGACGAGCCAGTCTGTCTCTGCAGGACATCATCACCCAGCCCCAGTACCCACTGCCCGGTGTAACGACACCCCCTATACACCACTCCTTATCACTGTCCTGCTCTCACTAAGGAGCAGGAAGCACATGGCTTTCTGTTATCAGTGAGACAAAGCATGAAGCAGACCGCATCAGGAGCCCACAGCAGTGCTGTGGGGAAAGAAGAGGATTTCCAGCCCCAGGGCCCTCCTGACCCCAAGCATGTGGGAAGGACAACTCCAGGCTGCAAGGCTGAGCGGCTCACTGGCAGGGGAAACCCTGGCTACAGCAGCATAGGAGGAACATGAGCCACAGGCCTTTTGAAATCTCTCTCCTCTGACACACAACCACAGATGCAATGGGCTTCAAAACAACACTGCTTCTGCCACCACCACAACATGTCACACCAGGATAGAACAAGGTTCTTCACCTCCAGGCCCATAAAGGCAGAGAAGGCACCCAGATTCTCCCCGTGACATCACCATCCAATTACAACTTTGCTTCCAGCTCCCCACTGCCACTCCAGGGCACAGCTACTCCTTACCCTTCACCTGCATGAGTCTGGGAGATGCCATTACTGTCCTGGCACACCTGTCTTTCTCCAGGCACCTTGTTCCATATGTCTCCTCTGCAGAAGCACAGCACAAGGCTAAAGCACCACCACAGCCCTCAATGCTACAAGCAGAAGAAGGGACCAGACTGTGATGCTTGGAGAAGCTCCTGTCACCAGCTGAGGACAGAGGCTTTCCTGGGAGGCCAGCTCCAGGTCCCAGCAGCAGGCAGGAGAGGAAGGCAGCCAGGGGGGACACAGCCTGCAGCCCATCTGTCAGGAATCATGGTTCACCCAGCAGACTTCTCCTTCCCCTGACAAGATTTTTTGATCTCAGCCAGCACAGCATCTCCACTCAGCCACAAAGGCTGCACTTCACACACTGTTACTTGAAACGAAAGAAAACCAAAACAACATCACCTAGAGATCCAGAGTAAGCACACAGGAGTTAAGAAGGACAAACCATCCAGCAGCAGACTGGCCCACATTCTGGTGACACATTGCCCATGCCCTCTGTCCCAAACACCCTCTGGAGAAGCAGCCTTATACTAATCCCAAAGTGATGGCATTTCAGCACAGAGCACATCTTTGCTGGGTAGTGAAGAGGTTTTCATTTTCAAGAAATGCCTAAGGAAGGAAATCATCCACCACAGCCTGAGAACTAACACACGCAGCTTGAGAGCATGGGGAGCAGGCAGCCCACAACAGGCACACTGCTCAGACGTACAGGCAGCCTCTTGCTGCTCGGAATACTCAAGGCACCAGAAAGCCTTGGTGAGAGGACGAAGACCCATCTGTCCCCAAAACCAGAGGAGACCTCAGACACAGCCCTGTAGCATTACTACCTCTAAAGTCACGAGTGTGTTTATCCATCCTCCCCATCTCCCACTCACTTGATCTCAGCCTCTCTCAGCGGTCAGCCAGGGGACTATAAACCTTTGTCTCCTTTTGTCACTTCAAGATCACTTTCATTTCCATTAAACAAGCACCTGAGAAAAGGAAGAAGCCCCAGTGGGGACATTTTTATGGTTTTACCACAACCCAGGTTTAAGTATCCTGTGAGCTCAGCAGCTCCAGTCTCTGTTTCTCTGCCAAAGCTGTCCTGTCTTCCCTCCTCCACCTGTATGACTGTGGCACCTAGGTCAAAGGACTGTCCAAGGGGGACAAGCAGCTGCCTTACACTAAAAGCCAATCCTACAGTAACAACCCAGCTGCCACTGCCAGGCTGAGGCTGTTGCCAGGGGCACACATGGTCCAGACAGCTGCAAGTCCAGCTCTCCAGGAAGGTACTCACTCTCCACCTTTGCCAAGAAAAGCACCAGGTAGCACCTTGTCACCTGAGCTCTCTGTGATGTGAAGGGACATGGTGACAATAAATGACACCAGTATGGGTGAGCCTCCAATCCCAACTGCCTCTGCTGTAGCAGGGCTCAGGTATTTCTTTCACACCTCATGATCCCTGCAGGGGTTTCAAAGCCATGGAGATGTGGTGCTGAGGGACATAATTTAGTGGTGGCCTAGTGGTGCTGGGGTAAGAGTTGGGCTCAATCTTGGAGGTCTTTTCAAACTAAACAATTCCATGATCCCAAGGCACCAGGAAACTCTTTCCTAACTAACCCACAGCCACAGTATCTGGTTGATCTCTTTTTTAACACCCTCCAAACCTGTGGAATTCACCACATCATCTTCAAAGACAAGCAGTGCTGTGAATAAAGGGGGTCCTGTTGTGCCAGCCCGGAAGATAACTTTTATTTTCACACCAGAGCAGCTGCAATGGCACAGGCAACACCTTCCAGCTGCCATGTCCTGCTCCTACAGTTCCACACTAGACACTTCCAGCCTAATGAAGCCTATATTTCTCTCTAATTAGCCTGCTGTTCTGGCTTGCCCAGGAGCAGGGCAGCACAGAATCATGCCTGACAAGACAGCTGCCAAGGCTACCAGCTGCCAAAGGCTGGCACTGCTCCTCCCTGTCCAAGCTCAAGTTTCTCAGCAAACTCTTCAAAGGAAATTTGAGAGTGTCACCTGCACCAACACCTCACCCAGCTGCAGCTAGCATAGAAGTGTCCCGTGGCCCCAGTCTGGCATCCTACCCAGCCCATGGACCTCACCTGTCCACGACCAGAGCCATGGCATGCCTGAGTTAACTGCATCTCATGCAGAGGAGAGACTGCCCAAGTATAACCCTCCAGGTACACTGGAGAAAAGTTTCTTTTCAATTAATTACCCAGAATTAATTTGCAACTAGGAATCACCCTCCCTGTGTCGGTAACAACCCAGCCTGGACTTGCCTTTGCCAGCATAGTTCTGTAGGTACTGTACAATGCCCACCACTATGCTAGTGTTAATGACTCTTGCCTGAGCCCACCCTGTTGGTGTGGGCAGCACCAGTGTGCCAGCCAATAAGTGCTCTCACAGACAGCCTTTTTACACAGGATGCCCCCACGGAATGGTGGACACTGGAAAGCACCTCTGGAGATGATCCAGTCCAACCTCCTTGCTAAAGCAGGGGTAGCTGCAGCAGCTTGCCCAGGATCACAATGGCCAGATGGATTTGGAAGCTCTCCAGACAAGAAGGCTCCGCAACCTCTCTAGACAGCCTGCTCCAGGGCTCCAGCACCCTTACACCAAAGAAGTTTCTTCCCAGGTTCATCTGGAACCTCCTGGGTTTCTGTTTGTGACCACTGCCCTTTGTCCTGTCCCTGGGCACCACTGACAAGAGTCTGGCCACATCCTCTTGCACCCCAACCTTTAGCTCTTGCTGAGCATTCATCAGATCCCCTATCAGGCTGCTCTTCTCCAGGCTCAACAGACCCAGGGCTCTCAGCCTTTCCTCCTCACAGAGCTGATCAGCATCTTCACAGCCTCCACTGGACTCTCTCCAGCAGTTTTCAGTCTCTCTTGAACTGGGGAATCCAGAACTGGACCCAGTATTCCAGATGTGATGCCTATCCACAAGAAGGGCTAGAAGGAAGAACCAGGAAATTACAGACCTACCAGCCTGACCTCGGTGCCAGGCAAGGTTATAGAATAGATCATCTTGAGTGCCATCACAAAGCACTTACAGGATGGCCAAGGGATCAGGCCCAGCCAGCATAGGTTTAGGGAGGGCAGGTCCTGCCTGACAGGGTTCTACACTTTGGCCACAACAACCCCAAGCAGTGCTACAGGCTGGGGACAGAGTGGCTGGAGAGCAGGCAGGCAGAAAGGGACTGGTACATAGTAGCTGAACATGAGCCACCAGTGAGACCAGGAGAGCCAATGGCATTCTGGTCTGTATCAGGAACAGTGGCCAGTAGGACAAGGGAGGTTATTCTTCCCCTGCACTCAGCACTGGTCAGGCCACACCTTGAGACCTGTGTCCAGTTCTGGGCCCCTCAATTCAAGAGATATGTTGAGGCACTGGAACATGTCCAGAGAAGGGTAACAAAGCTGGTGAGGGGCCTGGAGCACAGCCCTGTGGGGAAAGGCTGAGGGAGCTGGGGTTGTTTAGCCTGGAGGAGGTTCAGGGGAGACCTCATTGCTGTCTACAGCTACCTGAAAAGAGGTTGTAGCCAGGTGGGGGTCAGTCTCTCCTTCCAGGCAACCAGCAACGGAATGAGGGGACACAGCCTCAAGTTGTGCCAGGGGAGGTATAAGCTGGATATTAGGAAGAAGTTCTTCATAGAGAGAGTGATTGGCATTGGAATAGACTGCCCAGGGAGATGGTGGAATTGCTGTCCATGGAGGTGTTCAAGAAAAGACTGGATGAGGCACTTACTGCCATGGTCTAGTGATAGGACAGGGCTCGGTGATAGGTTGGACTGGATGAGCTTGGAGGTCTCTTCCAACCTGGTCGATTCTATATGGCCTTAGTGGAGCACAGTAGAAGGGGAGGAGAACCTCCCTCGACCTGCTGGCCACACTCCTCTGAATGCACCCCAGGACACCACTGGCTTTCTGGCTGGCAGGAACTGGGCGCTGAGTCAGGCCCTGCGCTCAGATTTTCCCCCATGAGTGACCCAGGGCCCCGTGCCCCTGCCATGGCTTCCTGGTCCCTTCTCTCCCGCCAGGTTCTGTTTTCCCCGGCACAGAGAAGCCCAGAGGGGCCTCCTCTTCTCGGGAGACTACTGAAAGAAGGGGGCCCCGACAACCCGCGGCTCCCTGCCGGCAGCACCCGCCTAGCCCCGGGGCAATGAACACGGTAAAGCACTACAGGGGAGGGAGACACAAACGCGACCCCAAACCCTGGGTCGTGCCACCTTCCGGCGGCTCTCAGCGCAAGGAGGTCCGGGACAGGGCAAATTCCCACCAGTGTACCCGTAACTCTTTGCCGGTGCCGGCACCTACCTGCCGGCCGCCCGCCGCCGCCGGGCCGGTACCATTGAGCAGCGGGGTAGTCTCGCCCGCTTGCCCGTCCTCCTCCTCGTCGTCGCGGTCGCGGCCGGACCAGGATACCTTCTTGGCGACGTTGGCCATATGAGGCGGCGGCAGCGTAGACCTCCGCCAGCCCCTACCTTCCTCACCGGCCGATCATGTGACCACCGCGCCGCCGCCCTCACGTGAGCGATACGGTGGCCGGCAAGGCCGCTCCGCCCCGAAGCACCACGGGAGTTGTAGGTCCGACGCTTATTAGCACATTGGCCTGGGCCACAGCCGCCTTCCGGGGAGGGCCGGGCCGCACCGCACCTGCCGTGGCATCCCCCGAAACTGCAGGGCAGCTGAAAGGCCTCGCACCGGACCCAGTCGTACCCCCTGTCTATCGGCCTTCGCCTGCCAGCAAGGCCCCACCAGCCCCTGGCAAGGCGGGGCTGCTCCTGCTCTCCACGCAGAGAATTTCACAGGGCAGCCGTCTGGGAACATTTTATGTGCTTCACCCGCAGCTTCACCCTGTCCCCTGGAGCAGCACAGCTCAGCCCAGAGCTCAGCGCTGCCCAAGGAGCCTCTCTGGGCACGTGGGACAGACAGCACCTGCTTTGGCACCTCTGGCTCACTCCTGGTCCCAGGCATTTCCATGCTACAGCTTCTTCAAGGGTCTGACTCAGTTGCAGATGCCAGCAGTGGCAGGCACAGGCAAGGGTCACCTGCACATGATCCAGCCTGTGGCTCCAGCTGCCTGTGCTGAGCAGTGCCTGCCATGTTCTAAGTGGCACCAAGTGTTCAAGTGAAAACCAAGACCTGAAATAAATGAACTTTCTTATCTGCCTAAAGCATTTTAATAGGATCAGTGGGACTACACATCTTCTGGGGACAGAGATAACAACCTCCCAGCTTTGGGACAGACTCCAGGATTCAGGTCCTCTGTTGTACCAGCTGCCAAAAACCCTTTTCCCCACCTCATGCAATCCCAGTCCTGAGATGCCCTGTCTGCCAGGTGCCCCATCACCTCAGGAAGACACAGCTTGTGCCAGCACCAGCATGTGAGCCAGCCATGACTGCTGGGAGCTGGCATCATTTCCACTGCAAGACTCATCACAGGCAATGCTGGAGACAGGGGCACACCACCTTCTGCACCTCACCCTGCAGGGAGGCATTGGCCAGCATGAGGAGGGGACCATGGGACAGCCCCTGGCCTGTTGCCATGCTGGCTACCTCCCCGGGCAGAAGAGCTCGGGTCCAGAGACCAAAGCCAGCCAGATGACCCACAAAAGCTGTGGTGCCAAAGTCCCTGACAGAGTGATCCTGCTCCCAGCCTAACACAAATGAGCCACCAGCAGGAATTTCATAGCCTTGCTGGAAGCCAGAGCCAGCAG
This sequence comes from Ramphastos sulfuratus, assembly GCA_013399055.1. Lineage (NCBI taxonomy): Eukaryota > Metazoa > Chordata > Aves > Piciformes > Ramphastidae > Ramphastos > Ramphastos sulfuratus. The sequence continues at coordinate 219,772 of WBNM01003790.1, forward strand.
CCAGCAGCCGCCTGTCCACATAGAAGCGGTACTGGCCCTGGCTGGAGGACCAGGTGAGGCAGAGATGGTGCCACTTGCCATCCAGGAGCAGCATCACTGGGAGCTGCCGAAACTGCCCTTCCCCAATGATGAATTGTGCAGAGCCAGAGAGGTCCCCGGCACGGCCACGCACAGCCAGCTTGATGCCACCATCCTGAGTGATGTAGGAGATGAGGGCACCAAGGCTGGGGGCTGAGGTGGCCAGCCAGGCACAGAGTGACAGTGCCTGCAGCTCCTGGTGTGGCCCCAGCTCCAGGATGGCCAAGTGCTTGGCAGAGCTGTTGGGGAAGAGCAGGACGGTACCTGTGTGGCAGACTGGGGAGGTGGGCACCAGGGCAGAGGGCCTGTACCTATCTTCTCCTGACTGCTGAGAGGCCAGTGGCTGCTCCTGGGGGACCACGGGCACAGTTTGGATCATCAGTGTCACAGCTGGAGCTCCTGGTGCTGCATTATGAAGGAATTCTGCATCTTCCTCACTTACTCCATCAGGCCTGGCATCAGCTGGCAGCTGGTGGCTTTCCTGTCGCTGTCGTTGCCTCTGCTTTGCCTTCAGATGCTGAGGACTGAGGATGGTGGGGGCCACCGAGCCCTGCAGCTCCTGCTTTGACTGGCTGGCCCAGCTCTGAGCAGTGTCTGTCAGGTTGTGTAGCTTGGTGCCAGCCTCTGCTAGTGCACCTGGTGGGTGGGTGAGTGGGATGGGAGCTGGGTTCAGGACACCTACTGTCTGCTCCAGCCTCTTCAGCCTGCAGTGCAGTCGCTGGCCGGTGGCGTCCAACCGAGCCAGTTCAGTGCCCAGGGCAGCTCGGTCAGTGGCAGCTGCTCCGTCAGTGCCTGGAAGCGTCCATCGATGTTGTAGGAGATGTTGTAGTTCTCAGCAATGCTCTGGAGATGGCTCAGTGTCACCTCTTGGAGCCGGAGAAACTGCAAAGGAGTGAAGAAAGGTGGGGTGAGCCCATATCCCCCATACCAGGCCCCTTGTGATGCTGCTGCTCTCCAGTCCAGCCCAAAATGCCAACTGCCCCTAACACACAGGCCAGGCTGTGGCCCCTCCACACCCCGGGCACCCACCTGCTTCTCCAGCCGCTGCAACAGCAGCAGCAAGGGGCCAGGGCGAGCCATGGGCCCCAGTGTCTGGGTCAGACCACCCCACAGGGCAGCAGCAAGGAGCAGGCAGAAGGTCAGCACTGTCCTCGCCATGTCGCTGCTGGACGCTTTCTGCTGCACGGCAGGGCGAGTGCTGGCTGCTGCAGTGCTGCCACTGCACGGCCTCCACCATGATATCTGCAGCTGCCACGGGCCTAGCCCAGCACAGGGACTGCCAGCCCCACAGCCCTGGGCCAGGCAATCTGCGGGGGCAGCAATCTGCTCCAGGTGCTCTGGCACCCTGAGTCAGGGGCCAGGAAGGGGGAACTGGGCTGTAAATACAGGAAAGGTGGGGAGTGGACCCTGTGATGCATGGTAAGCCAAGCCTTGTGGGGCACCTTCTAGAGGGCAGCAGGGTTGGGAGACTCTGACTGACACGCTGGGTGAAGGGCAGGGTGAGCAGGCAGAGCAGGAGACGTAGGACAGGGACAGGGCAGGGCAGCAGAGCAGTACCTGTGCGACAGGGCAGGACAGTGTGGACAGGATAGCGCAGGCAGGATAGGGCACAAAGGACAGGACAGGACAGGACAGGACAGGACAGGAAGTATGGTCACTGCAGGCAGTACAGACAGCACAGCAGAGGCACTGCTGGCAGTGCAGTACAGCACGGCGCTGCACGGTCACTGCAGGCAGCACACTGCAGTACCGACAGGACAGCAATGCAGAGCAGCTGCACAGTACAGACAGCAAACCAATGCACTGCACAGCACAGCAGGGTCACTCCAGGCAACCGCCACGAGGCGGCAGCACTCGCGCGTCACGAGCTGGGGGCGGTGCCTCAGTGCGGAGGACGGTGCCGGGGTCCGCCCGCAGCCGGGAGCCGGTGACAGGAGATGGCAGCGGTGCCCACCCTCGCCCGCCGGATCGTCCGCTCAGGTGCGCCCGGCCCCTTGGGGGGTATCTGGGCAATGTGGTTCTGTGCACCGGGATGCAGGGAGGTGTGGAAGCTTGGGACGTCGCAGGCTCTGTGAAAGCTGCAGGGACTGGTGGGCTACAGCAGCATTTCGTCTGTGATGGAGAACTTCCACAGCACTGTCATCCTGCCCGTGGGGGCCGAGGTGCCCTTGGCAGTGTCTTATGTAGCAAGAGCCATGTCCAGTCCTAAGAACTCAACTGGGAGTCTGTTCTGCAGGCTGGAGGACCAGGAGGAGGCAGTAGAGCAGTGGTAAAGTTCAGAGGGGAATTGATAGCAGACTCGAGAAGCTGAGCAATTGGCATAGGAGGAGTCCACAAGACACCTGTCCTGCCTCCCAGCTGCTTTCTTCCTGACAAGGCTTGTAGGAGTCGCCCAAGGTCACTCACTTGGCTGTTGCAAGGCTTCACTAGAGAAGAGGTGGGAGGCAGCTGTGTACTGCCACAAGCACTTGTCGTGCTTCAGGCAGCAGTTTGCTGTAAGCACTTTTACCACTGGGCTTTGTTCCACCAGTCTTGGTTCTTGGCCAGCAAGGAAGTGTCCTCTGAATCTCTGAGGTGGGTTGGGTTTTACCTGCTCTTGGTTTCATTTTCCAGGGCAGTGCTGCTCTAGCAGTTCACGGTTCTGTCCCTGTAGATCATCTTTGAAGACAGATGGATCTCTGAGCAGCTTCCTACAGGCATACTGTACAGGGCTAAGCAAGTACTGAGATGTGCAAAGGTGGTTGCAAAATGAAGGTTTCACAGCCTCAAAACAGAGCCTTATGTGGTAGTCTACAAACTTCAGTAGAGCTAACTCCTGTAGTATTACAAGGAAATAGTACAGCAAGTCTGCTGCAGTGGAGCAGAAATGCTTCTCTTCTATGGGCCCCTGTTTCTCATATTTAACTTATTTAGTGGGACTTTCAATAGTCAAACATGAAATATGCTTTAAAAATGAGTGTGACTGCAGACTGGTATCCTGAACTAAGCCACTCCAATGACTGTTAAGAAGGCTTTTAAAGTCATAAAGACCAGAGAACTAGAAAATAACTTGAGACCTATTAAGTGCCTGTCAGATTAGTGTTTGCTGATCTGCCTCTCAATAGGTATGGTGTAAAATCACCGATATGAACAGTGTGTCAGGGTTCCTGTTAAATGGCACTTTTTGTTCTTAAACATTACTTTTCAATTTTGTTCGGAAGAAAAGAAAATATTAAAATAGACAAAATTTCTTCTTTCACCGTGTTCCGAGAATCAGCAACTGACACATCTGATACTGATTAATTTGTGCTTAGCAGATTACTCCTTACAGCTTCACTTAAATTTGTGCCCACCACATCTTAAGAATTGTTGAGGATGAAATCCAGATCTCTGACAAAAATCCTTATCAAGCTGATTACACATTTGTGTAGCACCAAGTTTGAACAAGAACTTCAAACCTAAGTTTTGTTAACTGACTGATGCACCCATTCCTCCATCTAGTGCTTTGCTTCTAAGTTGCAGAAGCAATTATTTTCCTGTTGAAAAATAACTCCTGCTGCTACACATGCAGGTATTTTTTTTTCTTTACATGTATCGTTACATATACCAAGATGCTCACAGTCTTGCTGGTAAGAGTTACACCCACACTAGGACTCAGGAATACTCTGCCAGTTGCATGACAGCATGGATACACCAGCAGCGTTCCTAGGGTTGCTGCTGCTTCAATCCCACGTCCATTTTCTTCCTTTCAACTGTTGCAGTTGCACAGCTCCCCTTTTTTTTTTGTTTCTATCTTCACAAGTACACACCACATTTTCACAAAAGGAAGTATTCAGAATAGTAATTTAAAGAAGTTTATTACATCAGTGAATCAGCAAATAGAATTTATTTCAAACAACGCCACATTATCTTTTCTTCTTTCACCTAGCTTTAGCTGCACTCGATAGTAAAAATGGGCCTACAAAATATTGGACGGAGATGAAATGAAGTTGAGATGTACTTGGAGGAATATTCAAACAATGCACTTTCAGCTTTTCTACCCAAAATGGAGCCTGTTTGTGTAGACTCACACCTTACATTTTCTAGTCAGTATGTTTGTTACAGAATGCAAATATTTTATACTCAATTGAAAACTTCCTACAGTTTGCAGTATCTTTAATCCTGTAACCAATTGTTAATGAACTTGAGATAATTTCACTTCCCTTTGCAGATAAGGTGATGTTAACTGGATTGATGGAAATGGTAATCAAATGCACTCAATGAGTAATGGAAATACTGAGGCTTTCTATGCACCGGGATTTTGACCCACCAGATAATTTTTCAGTTTAATAATACTCTGTTCCAGCCACAAAATAATGAAGTTTTAGAACCCTCATTCATTTCGCTCAACAGTGGAAAACATCTACTGGAACATCATGTAGTCTTGAGATGAATTTCAGTGCTTTAAAAAAAAAAAAAAAAAGTTTTTAAAGTTCTAACAATTCAGGAATCTAATTGTAAGTCTTCTCTAATCATGATCTCTGAAAATGGCAAGTCCAAGCTTAGCTGAAGAAATCTGTAAGATGTGGAAATCTTATGTCAGTCCAGAATATGAACAAGACAGTAAGCTTCCTTGGCTTTTAATTTCTTGATTAGTTTAAGATACAAGGACCTATAGGTTTCTCTTGGTAGAAGAAAAAAAAAAAACCAAACCAAACAAAACTTTAAAATTTTTGCTCTATCAAAAAAATAAAAGCCCAGAGATTTGCAGACATAATAAAATTTATTTAAATTCCATGCATTAAGGTAGCTACAAGTGTCGTCATATGAAACTGAAGGACAATAACTTCTTCTGTCCATACAATGTAGCCTTAAGTGAAATGAATGGGAGTTCCACAGTTACAAAGAAACAAACAAAACAAAACAAAAAAAAACCCAAAGAGGTAAATCTGTTTGTTTTGAGTTACTGGTGAGTTCAGATACTGTCACCAGACTGTATCTGTAAACTTTTTGGGAAATAAATGGGCTTGCCACAATTGTACAACTGAAAATGTTTAGTTTGAGACATTCTGAAGAAGCTCTGAAGACCCCTTTTGATACTTACTACTAATACTCCTGAAAATGGGGAAAAAGAAAAATCCATTAGCCTTCACCCTAATTGTTAGAATGAGGATAGCAATTGTAGACTGTCCACTTCCAAAGTGCAGCTAAATAGGGTTTTATTATGCAGCTCCTTCAAGTTGTGCTGCGTAAACTTGATTTTGAACCAGTTTTGCTTTAATTTCTCAAGAGAAACTTCACTGGTCCACATAAGCCTACATTGCTTTTGATATGCAAAAATTGACAGACTGTGCTTGATTCTGACCCTCCCCTATTTCATTCAGTATGTGCAAACTCTTAGGGATTTAAATAAGTCTCTCGCCCTCTCAGTTCTAACTGATCATTAAAACAGCAAGGATTATCTGGCCCTCTAAATTAAAGACAGGGTGAACTGAGTAACTTATGTAACTGGCACTTTTTAATTGGCCCAGTTCTCCCACAAAATGCAGCTCATATAAATACTAATAGGCACTATTGCCACAAATTCTCTTTAATTTTTGCAAGTTTCACTGATTTACTGGTTGTTAGCATCTTCTGCTGTTAAGAATTTAATAATGCTGAATTTTTATGAAGACACAATATGCAGTCCTAGCCTTCCAAATTGACTCACTGTCTAGTAATGATGTTAAAATCAACTTAAATTTGCTGAAGGTATTAACAAATGTAAAGCTAACGAAGGTGCCACATTTGCATGAATGGTTTGTTGGTAGTTTGTTGTTTGTTTTTTTTTTTTTTTAATTTTACGAATGCATTAAAAAAAGGGAAGGGGCAAACCTAATTGTTTTATTACAAACTTGGTTGAGAGCCCAATTGCCTCATTAAAACTGTGTGTGCTGGGAAGCCTAGGAGTTTAGAAAAGTCCAAGTAACCAAATGTCCCGGTTACTGGGAAGTTAAAAAGCGAATGCAACTGCGTTACATCTGGATAAAAAACATTATTCAAAAGCAATTCCAATACCGAAAAAGATTTCAAATTGAATAGTTTATTAACATGGTAGTCATCTTTGTAACATGTGCACACACACTCGCACACTCTGAATGATCTGCCTGGAAAAATGAGGTCTTAATATATATATGCTGGGGGGAAATTAAACATTAAAAATCCTTTAGATTTTCATAATTAGAGGCAATTACGTCCACATCACTTACAAAGCTATTGCCGAATCTTTCCGAGGAAGCAGAATTTAGGAGGAAAAAAAAAAATTTTTTTTTTTTTGGGAAAATTCAACAGTGGCATAGCAGAGCTCTCAATATGAGAAAGCTGACATAATGTGGACCTTTGCTGTGAATTTTGTCTTTGCAAAATATGGGGAGAAGTTTATCAATGGGCAGAAAATAAGAAGGCGGTGTGAAGTAGGCTTTTGCAGAGTCGATTTTCCTCACAGTATTGTGCGGGGGTCATTGAGAAAAAATGCTTAGTCCTTCTCTGGAACCAGTTTCAGAACTTTTCCAATTGCAATGGTCTTACCTAAACCAAGGAGACAAACAGAAGAGTTACACTTGTAAAAAAAAAAAAAAAGTGTAAATCTCTAAGCAAATGAATTTTTTCCTCCAAAATACAGGCTCTTGAAGAGTATTAGAAATAATACGGAGCATAAATTATTGCATTGCAGAATGAAAGCACCACTGTATTTTAAAAGCATAATAAAAATATTTAAAATAGTAAAATTGCTGTTGTCACAGTAAAGACTACATTGTGAATTGTGAAGACCCTGCTCTATATTTGTCTAAGAAGAAAACAAGGCAGAAACATTTTACCAGATCTATTTACTGCTTTCAAAAGACAATTTTTAAAATCTGTTCCACAAATCCACAAATTTTACCAGGGCAAGCAGGAGTTAAAGCCCAGCATACAATCTCTCTTTTCTAACTCTGAAGAGAAGAAAGTAAGTATGGTATTCATATTGCAGCTGGACATTGCAGATTGCACTAAGAAAACAGTGCTGGTAATTTTTCAAATTCAACCTTTTGTTTCCCAGTGCACCTTATTCCTCTGAGGTAAACCACACTTTATTACCAGCAAGAGCTCTGCACCATAACTATTTGCTTAGATTTACTTTTTCATTGTTATCCAGACGGTGAGGTCCAGTAGATCACTCTAATGCCTCACTGCTGCACACTGTCTCCTCCTCCAAATAACTGTATGTTTTTAGCAGTTAGCAGCTGTAAATCAGCCTTACCCTCATCTCTTAAGGTAAAGCGACCCATCTGAGGGAAATCTTTGAACGTCTCAAGGCAGATAGTTCCTGCTGTCCTTAAACGGGCAATGCATACTTGATCTTGTTTCACAAAACGGGGCCTTGTCTTACTTTTTTCTCCTGTTTTTTTGTCTACCAAGCAGATTAAGGCCTGTATTAGAAAAAACAAACAAACGGCAGCTGTGATAGATAAAATTTTCTTGGTGAACAAAAATGATGTGGTCTTACACATAAACAAACCAACCCTGCTAAGATTTATTGCACCAGACTCAATCATGACTTACCACGGTTTTCAGAAGGCTTATGCTAATGGTTAAAGTAATTTTTGGTTGTGTTACAGTACTGACCAAGGATTCCAGTCAAGAGTGGAGCACTGATGCATTAGCTGCTCTGCAGATGTATGTCACGACAGAGTTCCTCACCCCAACAAGAAGACTGTCTATATTTGGATCACGACTTACTGTTATCTCAACTTCTTCAATACAGGTATGGATGTGCAGCACAGCATTATAACCTGGGCAGATAATGGATTTGTGCTCAATTATCACTATCTGCAAAACAGTTAAAAAATAAGTGGTTTTTTCCTCATTTCCATTACAGCAGAACAGAAAATTAAATGCAGAACCGTATTAAAACATAGAACAATACACACACAAAAAATATTTCACAGAATCACAGAATGTTAGGAGCTGGAAGGAACCTTGAAAGCTCGCCCAGTCTAACCCCCCCTACCAGGGCAGGATCACCCATACAGTTCTGGAGCCCCCAGCACAGGAAGGACATGGAACTGTTGGAGCAGGTCCAGAGGAGGGCCACAAAGATGATCAGAGGGCTGGAGCAGCTCTCCTATGAGGACAGACTGAGAGAGTTGGGGCTCTTCNTGTAAAATAATATAAGAACCAGCCTGATGAGACTTTGTTTTCGTGATTACAGGCACCTAAGTTTTAATTCTTCACTAAGAAGTTCCATTTAAATCTCAAATTAATGATGTCAGAGTATTTGACATGTGTGTTATTGTCAATTTAGAGATATGATAACGAGTATGAAATGTGAACTGAAACATCAAATTACTGAAGTTCAGATTTCATGAAACACAAGCAAAACATTGTGACATATTTTCCCCACCTGTACAGCAATCAAATGTTAGTAGTTATTTTACCTGGGCATCAAAAGTGCGTCCGGAATGACACAGGTTGTTGGGATCACAGAGAATAAATCCTGGAAGAATCTCCTCTTCTTCAATTCCCTTCAGTCTGATCTTTAGATTTTCACCTGGGGCTACTGAATCAGTTTCTACATCATCAGAAAGGATTCCAAGAACTTCCACATTGTGCTTAAAGAAAGCGAAAATGCAATTTTCTATCATGAATATTTTAGTACAAAACAATTATAACTAACAGAATTACTAAAATCCTGTTTGTTTAAATTCATTACATTTGGTTGTGCAAACTTAAAAGCATTTAAAATACTTGAGTGATGAGTTACTAATATGTAAAATAGCATCCTTAATAAAAAGTTTTAATATAGTTCTATAGCATATATTAAACGGAAAGCAAATTTAAAAAGTATCCAGTCAATATATTTCTCAAAGCAAAATGAGTTTGAAAGTTGCAGAGGTGAGATACAACAGATGCGTATTATCTAAAAGAAAGCAAAAGCCATATTGTTGTATGGATATGTTACATTCCAAAAGTAACATTCTGAATATTAACACAATCCAGGAAATCCTAGAATCCTGAAGTCCTACAAGATCTGCTGGAGAAGATGATATAAATGCCAAAAGTATATTAATGAACTCTCTTCAAGCCAACAGCAAAAAGCACTTCCTAATGTTCCTAGATGTAACCTCTCTTCTGACTTTTGTACCTTCACACAGTTCTAGATACCAACAGAAAAGAAATACTGGAAGGACTGAGAAGTTAAAGAAATTGAGGAACAACTCCATTCTTCTGACTGCCTGAAGTTTCAGTACAATCCTCATTAACTGCCAAAGTAATAATAATAAAGAAGTAGGTCATCAAAAGCAGCATCTATATACTGATGATAAATTCTGTAAAACCATTTACACATTATTAATTTCCCCTAGTCAACCCTGATATTATGTCTGGGTGTCAGATGCATCTCAAGCTGTTCTGTAACAAGCCACTGTCTGTTAAATGACTTTAAAAACTGAAAAGCAGATCCGAAACTGTTTTGGTTCCAATTTCAGCAGCTCTTGTAAGAGGTGACACAGAAGTCAATCTAATTAAGACACCTTGACTAGGAAATACCAGCTTCTAAAAAGCTGTAGCTTTATTGTACATTTGACTACTGTAACACTGTCTGGCAAACTAGCCTGCAGAATTGTAAAGTGTGTCAGCTTCAAGCAAGATGACTTGAATAGGTAAGGAGGACAATACTTCCAGGCCTATTTTGTTTGAAAGTAGTGGGAGCAAATGCTACCATTACCCAAGTACACTATTCTCATCCACTGCATTTTCACAGCTGTGTTTTTACATCCTTCATTTTTGCATTATCACATTCTTCAGGAAAGCATGACCATTCCAAATAGTGATCTTCCAGTATGGAACAGCTACTTACCTGCAAAACCAGCCTATTCTTAATGAAACTAAACTGTAGGTCTTAACTGGAGCACACTGTGCATTGTTTTCATCCTTTACATTTTTCCTTTCCTGTTTATTTAGGGAAGGGGTAAAAAAAAAAAAAAACCAAGCAACAAACTCACAATAAAAAGGGAAAAAAGAAGGAAAGTTTTCTTGCTGTGGGTTAAAATTATTCAAAAAAATTTTCTGGGGCAACCATAAAAATACAAAGTAAAACAGTTCAAATAAGCTACTATAATTTATAGCCCTGCAATTGAGTTTACTAAGGAGACACAACCTGAGTTCTGAATGCTAAGGAAGTAAACTATACACACACGTGGGAGCATCACTCATGTGAAACATGAAACCTTAGTTGTGTTCAGCTGATAAACAGAAACTTTCCTGACTTAAAGTGAGGCAAATCTTTACGAATCAAGCTAAAAAAAAAAAAAAAAGTAGTGACATTAAGTATCTAAACCATACCATACCTTGTTTGGCATCATCACAAGCTGTTGTCCTTTGCAAATCGAGCCCGACTCCAGCTTCCCAAGGACCACAGTGCCCATATCCTTCACAAAAAGGAATTATTACTTACAAGTTGGAACCATTTCTCTAAAGGGTCTGCTCTATTTATAATACAACTCTAAGTATGATTACTTAGTTATTCAGCACTGCTATTAATGTTTTGGAAACTGTTCTCATGAGAGATTACAGATTAAGAGTCTCATATAATACAAAAATTATTTATTTCCCACCTCAGTTCTACAGTTGGAAAAGTAGACATATTAAAGACAAGAAAAAGAGCATCTAAGTATACAGTAGATTGTCCATTTGCTACTTTTAGAAAACGGACCATTTATACTTTTTCAAAGCTATTATTTTAATTTGTACCTTATATTTATCCACTATTGGCAGCCTGATTGGTCCATCAACTGAGCGGTTGAAGTTTGGCAAATTATCCAGGTATGGAATAAATGGTAATCCACTGAAAGAACAGAAGGCATCTGTTTCAGTTTTGAGAGCACCCTTCTATTTAAAAATGACTCAGAATGGCTAAATGCATTCCAACAAAAAGCACGATTTTCATTCTGTCATCATGAAGAGCAGTGACCTCTAAGACAGTTCAGTCTATCCTAACATCCCATCATTAGTGCCCACTCTACCCTAGCTGACAAGTTAATAACCCAGGAAGCACAGCAGGTATCTTAAGTTACATTACAGACATATTTCAGGTAAAGTAATTACTCCTACAAGACTCTTGCCAGATGCCTAACATGCTTTGGAAATACAAAACCATAAGCAAAGCCCAAACCCGACTTGCAGTAGTACCTTTTAACTACCATGAACATGACATCCAGTGAGAGACATGGCTCATCACTAGTTGTAACAGAGATTCAAGCAAACTGTTCACGTGAAACAATTACTCGTTCTTGCAGTCAACTGCAGCATTGCTGGGAAAATCAAGGGCTAGTACGGCACTCAAATTCAAAGCCTAAGAACATTGCTAACACTATTACGGGGTTTGCTAACTGCAGAAGATTCAAGTGAGCAGATGCTTTTATTTGGCTTATCGCATGTCTGTGTTCTTCTTGTCCTGATTGCATATGAAGCACTTTACAGAGCACAGGTACCACATAACATGCTCTACTTCTTCCTAGCTTCACTCTAAAATTCACTTTCATTGAAATACACCAAACATTCAAGTTGTTCAATGTAAGATACATACATATACCAAGGACAGAATTCTGACTGTTCTTTAAGGTTTGCACCAGTCAGTCCTGAGCATGGCATGAAATGGATATCCTTTTTGGGATTGAAGCCAACTTTCTTCAGAAATGGCACCAGTTTCTCTTTACATTCCTCATATCTATGGAAATGACAAGCAGATTAACTTAAGTTTCAATTATTTCAGCATGACATAATACTGTGAAAAAAAAAAAAAAAATCAACAAAACCCACAGACATTTAATTTCATCAATTAAGTCATTCTGTGAGCAGCAAGCAAACCTAATAAAGCTGTGGCCTATTCACATCTTCAACCCAGTCTTCCAGCACAACTTGCTATTGTCTATTCCCCTCCCACTCTTCTGCTCCACAAAGCATCATGTTTCCTCTGTAGACCTCAATTATTGGTCTGGGTAAGCAGCAGCATATATCTATATCTGCTTTTAAGACAGAGATCCAGACCAAGATAGCAGAACAGACCAAGCAGCTACTGAGATCAAGCTGCAGGCTTTCACTTCACTCACGTCTTGGTCTCCTCCAATCTCCTACATAATTTCCTAAGACTTAATGCTATTTACGTCTATTGCACTTCTTCCTCTGATTCAGTTTCAGCTGAACTCCATAACATCAGAACATTGGGGCTTTCCACAAAACCTTTCATGATCCTTGATGGCACAGCAAGTTCTCTGACAACTCTCAATATAGTGTGGGAGAAAACTCTATCCCAGTGTTACATAAGTATCTCTAGGAAAGGACTAAGTTATGCTTTTTATCATCCTGCTTGAAGAGGTGAGAATAAAGTGGTGACCAAAGCCCTTAAAACCCTTTAGTATCATCTGAGCATTATGGCAGAAAAGAATAACTTAATCTTTTTATTACTTAAATATTACACGAACTTTCCAGTTATTTTTATCCAGCCTGTATCGCTGCAAGATTCCCTCCCCCCTTGTCTCACAACTGTGATCACAAATCACTTAAATATGCTATTTGCTTATTCAATTCAGCTTATGATAGAAGAAAAACTCCAAATAATACAAGGTGGACACAAAGTGAACAGGGTAACAACTGTTCTCACCACATCCAAGCTAGGAGTTTTGCAGAAACATGGCCAAGCAATCAAGAATCTGGCAAACCGAACTACTGAAAATAAAGTCACTCCCTTTTAGGTTCAATATAAAGTTTCCAAGTCAGCAATTAAACTATATTAGAATGCATGGATCTGTTCAGTCTGGCTGCACAGTTCCAAACAGTTGAAAGTGAAATGTTTGGAAGTAGAACTCCAGTCTTAGTTGGTAGGTGCTGTCCTAGGCACTGTGCTGTTTTTCCTGTAGTTTTGAAAACCTGTCTACCATTCTGTCATCAAAAACAGGACACAAACCAATGTATTTTTCTCTTCAAAATTACTTGAAAACAACTTTTATCAGTATCTTTTAATAAATATATTTTTAAAAAATATTAAACTCACCTTTCATTACTCCAGTTTACAGTTGGATCATCCATTTTATTAATAAGAACTATTAAATGCTTTACACCTGCTGTTTTTGCTAACATGGCATGTTCTCTTGTTTGTCCACCTTTCTCAAATCCAGTTTCAAACTCTCCTTTTCTTGCAGAAATAACCTAATTAAAAATACACATTTTAATAAAAGTTCTACAATTCTCTCAACAGACCAATCAATGGGCAATACTCATTTATGCAAAAACAACTTTGGGTAGACAAAACCAGTAAAAGCTTTCAAAATGCACTGGCATACCCTCAATATTACCCATTAGTTCTGCCCTGAAAAAAATAATGTGAGACTTCTGAACAATTTTATGAAGCTGTTAAGTTACTCCAAACCCACTCAACTTGGTAGACTTAAGATCTGAAAATTCTGTCCACTCACTGTAGCCTACTAAAAGGCTAAATGAGCAAACAAAGCCCAAAAAGCTTAATTCCACAGTATATCTAAGAAGTATCTGATTTGGTCTTACCAGCACAGCGAGATCAGCTTGTGAAGCCCCACCAATCATATTTGGAACAAAGCTCTTATGTCCAGGAGCATCTAGGATAGTGAAGTGTTTCTTCTCAGTTTCAAAATAGGCACGACCCACTTCTACTGTTTTACCTTTGTCTCGTTCTTCTTGGTTTGTGTCTAAGGCCCATGAAAGGTACCTAAAAAAAAAAACCAAAAAACCCACCCAAACCAATTACACTATTTTTGTATCAACTTCTACTAAATTTATGTATTATGATTTGTTCATTATAAAATACCCTTTTTTCCTGCCCAGCTGTTCTTAGCATCCCAGCATTACTGACCTTAAGCATTTCCAAGACCAATAGTGATGTTTTACTGAATGTGTTGTGAGCTGCAGTGCGCAGAGCTGACTCTCCCTCACTACAACTCGATTTTCAGTTACTATGTTCTCTATATATGATGTAACCTCAAGTACTTTAAGCATTGCCTCAGTATGAAAAGCACCTCTGGATCATATATAAAACAATTTTTCTTTCTCAATACAATTAACTAAAAATTATTTCTGATTTGCACATATTTTTATCATGAGGACTACTACTACTAATTCTCAGCTATTTGCTCTTATTAAACAGAGGTTGGCTATGAAATAGACACCACCTTTATTCACCCTGTCTTTGATACTTGGATCAAATCTACTGTTGTCCCATCCTAATTATATCTTATCCTATTAGCCACTGACAAACCTAGATCTAAGTTGGAAAGACAAACTGCATATAAAAATAAATATTTAGCTCATTCGGGTTTTTTGAAAATTGGTGAATAGAAAGGAGAGGAAAAACACCACACTCACCAAGAAGAAGAAAAATAGTAGTAACTAAATTAACTGCCTTAACACAGCAATATTTTCCCACCATTATCAGCAGTTAATAAAGACCTTTAGCTTATCTTTTGTATTGACTGATAATGTCTGAAGAGACACTGCTAACTCAGCTGCTACTTGATCAGGGAAGGGGCATCTGGGACTATCAAACACAAAAATGTCCTTTCCAGCTCAAGAGGTTCCTGAGTCAAAGCAAGCACTAAACTTGGGAATTATGGATATATAATCATAGATTTCCCCAAGAAATAGCTGTTTGGCACTGATCATGGTCTAGATAGCATGCTAGATGGCATTAGGTTTGTACTAGTATGCATGCTCCTCTGCTGCGTATCTTGAAGAGTTTAGTCAATCCAAGGGTCAAGTTTTACTCAGCTAACAAGATTCAAGCAGGAATTTTTGTGTGGTAGCTGGATGGGAAATTTGCAGAGTATTTTTTAGGGAAAGGAGTATTTCTGACTGTCTACTCTGCACTACAGTACAGAATCTTGAACCGCAGAGTACAGCTGCTCAAGTTTCAGGACTCTCAACGTATGTGAGCTAAAAAACAGTTTCCCATTTTCATCACTGCACAAAGAGAAAAGGTAGATTATTATCTTTAGTAAGTTCATACCATGTTTCTCTGTTTTTTTCTTTAGCTTCTCTTTCATATTTTTCAAGTGTTCTTTTGTCAACCATTCCTGTCAAATACCTAAAAAGGTGGGGGACAGAGGAGGGAGAGGAAAGAAAACAAAGTGCAGTTTTACATAATCAAAAACACAGCTCCAAATGTTTAAATACTTATACAATCCCTACAAACTATTTTGAAAAACTATAATAGCCTGATGTGAGCAGGAGTGGAATTTTTTTCTCCTCAGAAAGTCGCACTATTATCTGATATGTAAAAGTACACCAGTACCACTCCAGCAGAAGTATGAGGAATAAGGTTTTTTTTAAGCCTAATTATAAAGTGCTCTGCAGAAGGAAGTTTGGAAAAGGAATGACATCCTGTTAAGTTAATGTCTGAGACTAACCCAGTATTGCAAAATTAAGCAAAAATAGTGATGGGTGAGATTTTCACAACCACCACTCTCTTTTCTGAAACCTAAAGGAAAACATTTTATTTTTTTAGATAGAACAAGGAAATGGATACTTGAAGAGAGATCTTTTAGTTATAAAAAGCATCAAGTAGTGTACAGTTTTATTATATTAGAACTTCCATATATATTTTCCCTCAGCTATTTCTGCTTTATCTTCTAATAACAGCAATCTACTTAGTCTATATAGAAAATTAATGCTAACAGTAAAAAAGGGGCAATGACGAAGTTGGTACAAGCACCCTATTCCCCCCTCCCCTTACAGCAAAGGGATATTCTGCAAACATGAAAGACCACAGAAAGCTTTAGGAACATAACACATTGGCAGGAGTGCTAAGAATAGCTATCTCCTTGTACAAGGAGAATACTCAGACATCAGATAATGAAATGCTAATTTGCTCTAGTAGGAGCTACAAGGTTAAATGTAGCATGACAATTCCAACATTCCAGTTTGGTCAAAACAAAACAAGATCAAAATGCCAGGACAAAGACCTCCCACTTTTGCTGACAATATTATTTTAAAATCATAGAAATCCTTTGCATCAGCAGGATAGCATTTATTCCTTCATGTGCTGCCTTCCATTCCTTGGTTTCACAAACTGTAAGATCTAGCTGCATTTATTTACTTCTGTCTCATCAACATATTGCAGCCTCTAGATACTGTTTATAAAATAGACTTAAAAGATTAATTAGTATAATTTCAAAATTTGAAATCAAATTATGCTTGACAATGATAGCAACAGGAAATAAGGTTATTCAATGTTTCCCTTTTTTTAATCTTCACCAAAACCAGGAAGGTTTAACAAAGGGTATAAGCAGTTTCACATAACATTTTAAAAGTTCAAACAGTCATGATCCAAGAAAGGGATTCAGGTTTTTTAATTTAATAATGTTAGCTCTTGCAGAGTTGTTTCCATTAAGTGAAACGCCATAGCAGTAAGATCAAATCTGCTGGAATGAAGAAGTTCTGAAGACAGTTAAGTAACTAAGTTAATAAGGAGAGTAACATTCTATTTAAGAAATATTAATCTAGGCTTACTCAATTCATAAATACTACTAGTTGTACCTAATATTTTTAATTCACAAGAAAACCAGGAAATCTAAAAATTGTTTAAGAGTTTTCTTACATTATTTGTCCTCCAATAGTTGATTTGCCAGCATCTAAAAAAAAAAAAAAAACCCCACACAAATCAAGAAATTATCATTCATGATTTAAAAAGAAAATCCTACAAAAAGAAGAAAACAATTATGAAAAAGTTAATCTAATTTACTTTCAAATACATGTATTTTAATTGTTTTTCAACTATCTCTCAGCTCCCCTGGTTTCTATAATAATTCACTGTCAAGTAAATTACACTGAGTTTTGAAGTCTGTTTTCATACATGTAAACTTGGCATCATCCAGAAAATAACCCACCTCAACAAGCAGTGATGCAGAACAAGTGTGGGGTAAGAGTGTGGGAAGTTCTCTCTGCTTTCTTTCTCCCTTGTTCCTAACATCTGTGGGCTGCTCTTTAATACTGGGATGTACCTCTACCCACTGCCTTAAGAGCAGGTGATAAGAGACTATTCAAATTAAATTGACTGTAAAACTCACGATTCACTAATTCTTCTGTACTTTTGACACCATTTAAGATTCTTCTGAAGCTTGTTGAAACTATTGGGACATTCTGCGGTAAATGCTTCTTTTAACCACCAATGAGGCTTATCTATTGTTTCCAGCTTTACAATTTTTAAAACTTTGAATAGTGTGTTTTGAATTTAATAATAAGAAGAACCCTCCAAAACTATTTAAAACAAACAGAAGAACACTGCTTTCAGATTTTGTTCATAAAGACAGATGTTTCATCTAAGCACTCAATAGATCAGGTATCTGAGAACTCACGAACACCAACACTGCTGTGTGCAAGAGAACATGGGCACTCTACCCTTGGCACTCCAGCCCTGAAAGACTTTAAGTCTTCTGATTTCTCCAGAGCAGCTTGATTAGAATAAATACTTCTACCAACCTGTAGACATGGTGAATACATACATCCCTACAAAGAGTGGGATTCATTTGAATCCTTTGAGTTCTAGATAATACACAACACAGATCCAGTTACTTCACATTCAGTTACAACTTACCTACGTGGCCAATGAATACTACATTTACATGCTCTTTTTTAGGAGCACCTGGTGGTGCTACAACAGATTTCGGTTTTGGTATTTCCTCCTCCTCCTCCATCATTTCCTGAGCGCTTTCTTCAGAAGGGCCTGCATCCCCTGTGGGACCACCTCCTAGCTCTGCTTCACTTGTTTCTTCTTTGTGGTCCCATGACTCTTCTGGGGACATCTCTGTCTCTCCATTTTCCACTAAAAATTAAGCAGTTAGAGATATTCAAATTGATAATGAAATTAAAAGCACTGATTATGGAGAAAAGCTCCTGCCCCAAAGATGCAATCAAAAGACTTCAACTATCCAGCCTGTTGATGTCTTCCTACGCAGAAGCGGGCAATTGCCGCTTGGTTTTGAAATTACTGTTACTGGTAGCTTTCAAATCGATTTGTATGCTTACAGAAAACTACGATTCACAAGGATTAAGAGACTTCTGTTTTAACAGGGCAAGAACTTTACAAGGGAAAAAATTCTGAAGATCCACTCAAACCATGATGCCAGCCTGAATCCACAGACACATACTACCATTTCATTAGAAAGAAAAGGACAGGAATAGTGCTTTAAGTTCTCTCCAACACCATACATACACAAGAAGACTTCCACTTTCTGATTGCTTACATTAAAATACATGAAAGTGATCAGCAATCACAATTTCATGCATATGATTAGGAGTATTTTGTAATATGAAATTCTTTTCCAGTAAGGCATTGATGCTTTTTCACTGCCCAATCAATCCAACTGCACCTCTCAATTATTTCTTTCCTAATCTAAGTGAAGACACAATGGAAAATAGTAAGGACCAAAAACGCAAAGGCTCAATAAGATATTCTTCAATTTTGTTTTGCAATGACTCAGTAGAAGCACTACAGTAGTATTTTATGGTACTGTCATAGTGAAATGGAACAATTCTCATCTTACCAACAGATTCTGAAATTTCCATATTAACAGCAGCATTTGAACCTGGAAAAAGAAAAATATAAAAGGAACTATTAAAGACATATTTACCATGACAATATCAAGAGCAAAGAAAAGCCAAATTATTAAATTAGTGAAAGGATAGTTCAGATGTTTGGGCACTTGCCAATGCTGCTTAATATACAGATTCAATTTTAAAGATTCTGCTTCATGTAAGCTTTATGACCTGCAATAAACCACTTGGTCTTTATGTGCCTTGCTTGACTGGCTGTAAAATTGTAAATAACCATAGATAACAACACTGCCTTACAACAGAAATATATGGATAAGGTGAATGAAGGTTGGAAAATGTCCATAGAGATTTTTAAAAAAGAGATTCTTTGCAATAATTCTGAAATTATGTTTTATGGAGCTGTGCTGCTCACAGACAGAACACAAACACAATTACCTTCACAAGAGGCTGTCTGCTCCTCTGGAGAAGTCTCTATAGGTGCACCTGTGGGGAAAAAAAAACTTAACTTTTAAAAAACACCAAGGTAACCAATTTCCACAATTAGTCATAACCCCCCCATCTCCCAGTTCTATTGCAATAAGGAAAAAACCAAACCCAAAAAAAAAAACAAACCAAAAAACCAAACCCAAAACAACCACAAACTCCCCCTCCAAAAACTTTACTAAGTATAGCTTCCAAGCAGAAATATTTCTAAGGGACACCACCTAAAAGTTGTGAATACATCTGTTCTAAAAACAGTGCAAATTTTCCCCACAGGTAAAGATCCTTTAAAACTCTAAGTATTGAGTAATTTTTATATACACTGTATTTTACCTGCCTACCTTCTTTGACCATGGTGGCTATTTTATGTGTTAGAATCTACCTGCTATTTAAAAATGTCAAGTCTGTTCTGCTGTAGCCAAAGTAACAATGTGTGTGTGGTGCCATAACTGCACAGACAGATTCTGCCAGCATCAGCTTATAGCACACCTGCAATGCTACTGTACCTCATTTTCACATAAACATTGAATAGAAAATTGAAACAAGCTATTAAGTTCTGTAGTTATTGGTATTAAGAGATGATTAACTCATTCATATGCCTGGTAAGTTTGCAAGTTCTTAAACACGATGATAAAGCTGCATTACTTTCAACATCGCAGGATGTTAGAAGCTGGAAGGGACATCTGGAGATCTTTGAGTCCAACCTTCCTGTCAGAGCAGGACCATATAACCTATTGTAGGTAATGCAGGAATGCATCCAGACGTGTCTTGAAAGTCTCCAGAGGAGGAGACTTCACAACCTCTCTGGGGAGCCTGTTCCAGTGCTCTGCAATCCTTACAGTGAAGAAGTTTTTCCTCATGTTGAGGTGGAACTTCCTGTACAGTAGTTTAAATCCATTTCTCCTTGTCCTATCACAGAGCACAAGCCAGAAGAGGCTGTCCCTTCCTTCTTGACACACAGCCCTCATATTTATATACATTTATTAGATCCCCTCTCAGTCTTCTCCTCTCCAGACTAAGAGGGCAATCTTAGAGGTCATGTGCATATCAAAGCCACAAGTATGTATTTTGAATAGACCACTCAAGCTTCTCATGCACTAAATCATGCCACTAACCTATATGCTGAGCTGTAACTGATTACTAAACCTACTAAGAGTGATACATTCTGATTAACAGTTAAACCACTTCATGTTTCAGAACATTATTCCACATGACCAAGAGGCCTTCTATAATTATCCCTAAACCCTCAACCTATTTAGTCTTTTCTTAGTAGAAATTCAACTTCACAAGTCTTTGAATTAAATCCATCACCTTATTTATTTTCAGCCACATACCAAATTCATACCCTCTGTTTAGCTGTACACCAACTCTCCTTCAATCCTATTATGAAAACACAGATCTTAGAGCATTATTTGCTCTATATGCATAATGAGACCTAAAGATGAAACAAATCCCCTCAAAAGAATAAAAACATACAGAGAAGGACCTGATTCTAAGCCTCTTTGCTTTCGTGGTGTTTGCGTATTTGCAGTAGACTTCTATAAAGTGGAGCAGTGCTGCAAAAGCTGGAAGAGGGCCAGAGGACAAAGCTTGCAGGCAGGATGAATGTGGGTCACAGCACAACACCCAATGACCAGCAGCAAACAGTGGAGGGGCACAGAAACAGAGAAGAGGAAACTGTTCTGAGCCAGGTTTCCTACGCTCTTGTGTTATGTCCTACACGATCTGCACTCTGGGGTCCCAAAGCCACAGGAACAAAACTCCTATAGAATGATTTAATATACAAGTAAACACATAAGGGTAGAATACCTTTAGATTCCTTGTAAGGAATGATACAGTACTTGCATTTGAGAGCTGGAAGAGACTCAAATCATCCTGTTTATGACCATGGGTAAGTAGTGACACAGAACCTAAAGCCTCCATTTTGCAACGTATGAGAAGACTGTTGGCTACTTCACATAGAGTATGGTTGGGATGCATAAATATATTCATTACAAGATCATTTCCACAAGCTTACAATTTCGCTTCTGTCCATAATGAAATATTATTAAATGGACTTGCCTTGAAACAGAAGATCTGCAAGTGGCTGAAGAGCAATTAAGTCAAACAACAGCATTCTTAAGAAATTTAGCTTTACTTTCTGGTCTTTAATACAGCAGGCACATAGGCAGGAAAGAGAAGTGTCTTCACCAATAAGAGAGAAGGTAGGAAACTCTTAACCTAAAAAGGTCCATCTGTTAAATTTTGAATGAGTCTAGCACACAGGAGAGTGAGTTTGTGTACAAATCCTAAACAGTACTAATGCCACCCAAACAAGGAGCAACAAATACCCAGTTATGACTGCAGGCACTTAATAAATTCTCGTCACTTTGGTACACAAGTGGCACACCTGTTTGAAAGTGGACATGAACTGTAAGAAACATACAGTTTCTTCAAAGCAGAAAATGAATACAAGCTGCTCTCTACAGAAGTTCACTGTAAAGAAAAAAAGTAAAAACCAAAGAATCTTAATTTAAAAGAGAACAGGCTTTAAGTGATAAAAGTAGTAAGTAAGTTACTCCCTTAGTAATTGTTTACTTCAGATATACAATTTCAGGTTATGCCAAGTTATTTCAGGTACTGGTACACTGCAAAAACATATCGAAGAGAGAAGTTTCACTTTGAAGGGTGATATTTTGCTCTGTGTGGAAGTGAACAGATTGCCTGAAGTATGCCTTTAAGACAACCAATTGAAGAACGCACTCCTCCTGGTCCTTGGACCACTGGGTTGCTGCATTTTGCTTTCTGTCATCTCTTCTTCCCTTTCAGCCCTAGTGCATGTGTAACTATTGAAGCTCCATGAAGAGTGATGATCTGAGTGAAAACTAGATCCAACAGCTTTTGAGCAGATCAGCACTTTGAAGCAACTCATCATCTGGGTAGAGAAGCAGTACTAATGCCAGGGCAGAGAGGGCACTCTCAACAGTTCAAGGAAAAGCACTTCTTCACCTTTTACATTTCACTTCTGAGACATCTGGAGAACTCTGCACCACATAAAAACGAGATGACAATTCTGAATCTCACTGGCATAGCCTTACCACCCAGGGCTCAATACTGGATTAGGACATGAGAAGAAATTAAAACTCCACATGGTTCCTGTGGAAAAATGGGCAAATCCAGTGAACTAAAGTAACCTTAATTTTGCCCATGAGACGAAGACAGTAATTGTAACCAAATATCTTTAAAGATGAGGGAAACTAAGAAAGGTTCTAATAATCCTTGCAACTTAACCTGATGTCTCCGAAACTGAGGAGTAGATAAGCAGTTTTTCATTTTGTTTTCTGGAAGTCAGGAAAGCAATATTTACACAGCTCAATGCTTAGTGTAAAAGCGTCTCGTATAGCAAATTCAACACAAATCAGAAAAATCTGTTTGGCTTGAAAATTCTAGATCCTCATCTGTAAAAACAATTCTGAGAAGAATCTTGTCATATAAGAGGGATTCAAAATTAGTAGTTCTCATGATATTTGGTTTTAAAGCCAGATCATGTCTTAAATTATGTCAGATCACTAAGATCCACGTCATGAACAATTTGATTTTACTTACTATCCTCCATACTCCACCTCTCATCACACCAGAATTCAAGAACTCTTGTTGCAATCGTATTCACTGCACTGCACAAGGTGAGCAGCTTATCTTTAGTCCTTTTGAACATCAGGGCCCCAGGACATCTTTTCGGAGTATCTCTTCCCAACACCAAAAGCAAAAATGGATACAGAAGCTGTCTTTATCTACTGGTAGATCATCAGACAAGGACATTATGTAACTCAGACACTTGTCTGAAACAAGGTAATTTTTTAAAAAAATACAAAATTCACTGGAGGAATATGCACACTCCCAATAAAAATTCTGAAATAGCACAACTTTTAAAACACGGTGATGGGTCTCTACAACAGAGCTAATATCTGAAAGCAGTGCCACAAGCATCCACTCTGCCTATCACATTCACATGGCTTTCTACTATAGCTGATGAGCTTGTTGCATGTTACATTAGATTTTGTACTTGCGTGTTTGTTGTACAGTAACCAAAGCTGCACAGGCAGAAATGAAAAGTTATCACTAAACCGCTGAAAACACTGTTTTAGAAGACTATAAGCCAGGAACCTCACAGCACTGAACAGTTTAGAATGCTTGTACAGAAACAATATTAAATTGCTTTACAATGACATATGTGGTAGAATGAAACAAGATTTTCTTTTATAGAATAGGTATAGTTGCTAAACTGGGATTCAGGGTTAGAAGAGCTGCAGTTAAAATACAGTACTGAAGTTGAACTCAAGTGCTAAGCAGTAATGACAACTTCCATCTTTATATAAATGGCAGTATTTCTCAGAGGAACACCGAGGGGTGTCTCCACACAAGCAGACATCACTTCAGTGGTTAACTGCTCACTTGTCAGAAGCAGTTACCCGAGCCACATGTGAGTGCTTTCACAGAACGGATCAGCGGCACCACTCACAGCTCCCAACTTGCTCCCCTACTGGAGTGATAAGACAGTACTGGTACCTCACAGCTGAGGTAGACCACAGTTTAGCAGAACCGTTTGCACAACACAGCACAGAGATCGGGGGAAAAAAAGGAAAGAAGGAAAAAAAAATGAAAGAGGTACACTCAGCTTGAAAGAAGTGTCTTATATACAAAACTTAGATGATCTGTACAGTGAGTTTGTTGCTGCTCCTCCAATAGACATCGAGCTCCTTCACAGCACCTCCCGGAAGGCTGAGAGTCAAAACATGCATGACACCTTTCTGTATGTGTGATCTGAACACCTGAGGTCAATATACATTTACACAATAATCAGTTTCAACATTTTTTTATGAATTACATAACAGATGTTTGCCCCCACCCTTTAAAAAAAAGGCAAAAAGGGAATTATATCAGGAAAAAAAAAAAGTCTGAGTCAAAGAGAGCATGAGAATTAAAAACTAATAACAAAAAAAAAAATCTTAATTAAGCAAAATCCACCAAAAAATTACTTTCAGCACAAGTAAGTTCTAAAGTATTTAATCTTCAGTATTTTAAAATATACATATATAAAAGGTTTTGAAGGAGATCACAGAAAGGAAGTTGTTTTCAAAGTTAGCTTAAATCCAAAATTATCTTCCTGTCTCTGCACCACTTTATAGTCTATGTCCTAGCTTCACCAGTGGACATAGAGATGGATGCCCAGTTTTCAAACACACCAATGTAAGAGCAGCTTTAATAGTTTTAAGATGACTTTGTAAAATTTACCAAAAAAGTTAACAATTGCTTTGTTTGCATAAGATTTTACTACTTTCTTTCCACAGTAGCAACACACCTTAAATTTATCTTATCTAAGACTAATATGCTTCTTCACAACTAAGTCTAAAAAGCTTATAGGGACTTTCAGGGAACACAATGAAAACCCCTTTTCCTTAAGGCCAAGTATCTGTACTCAGTTGATAACTTGATTTTTGAGAGAGAGATAAGAAAACAAGCTCTGTATTAGAACAGGTAAGCATTCCACACTCTAAGAAAGATCTCTTATAACCCGTTAGGAATAGAAATTAAAACAAAGCTAAGCACCCCATGGATATTTCGGTAGGTTAAGCTCTCAGGATGCTAACATTTACAGACGAAAGATCAAACTTTACCCAAATTCTCAGACTGTTATAAAAAACAAATAATAATGCATTACCTGCCCTAAACTAACTTCTCTACTGGAATTCCGTCACTGTTACTTTCATACAGACCTTTCGAAACACACTAATCCAACTTTTACCGCTTCATTCCTTCATAACAGACAAACAGCTGCTTCTTTTGCTTGTGTGTCTCTCCTCACAAAATAGGAGAGAAATCCAAAATTGAGAGTGGAACTGTAAAATCAGACTGCCAATAGAAACCAAGAATTATCCCAAATAATTTTTGTGTTCATTCTGATAGAATAATTGAGCTTAAGGCTAACATCATGCCTTCAAATACATTAAATGAGTAGTTAAAACCAGGGTGCTAAACACATGGTTAGCAGACTGCATGTAGACTCCAGGACAGTTTTCTAGTCCATAGCCAGCTCCCAGCAGTCTGTCTTTCACTGGAGTCAAGCAAAGGCCACAAACGTGATGAATTATTCTAACAGGAGCAACACAGTCCTGGCTACCTTCCTGGGGACAGTTCAGATGCAGACAAAGGACATCTGTGTAATACATTGGCACCTTGACTGCATCACACAGATATAATATCTGATCATCTAGCAAGTCAGTGCCAAGACATACAGCCTTTTTCTGCACTGACTGCTTTAAAAGAGGTTGTGCAGCTCAGCTGTCTAGAGGAGCTGATACAGAAGAACACTGCTCTAGATAGCCAAGTGATGACTCAAATCAAGATTTTTTGGACAAGAATTTATACCATATACTGGCATTCACAAAATGACACCTGACTTGCTGTCATGTAACCATTGCAAATTTAGCACTATGAAGTATTAATGTTACCAAGTATTGTCTTAACTTTACCAGTTGACAGGTATTAGTATTAGCATTACCACCACCCTACTTTTGAGAAAATTATCAGCATATGGCTATTCAAATATTGACAAGAGTAAATGATAAAACCCTTGTAATAGAATAGCTTCTTGAACTGTGTAGTACTAATTTTAGATAAACTGCACTTAGCAAGTTTGTACGCAGAGTGAACTCTCGAGAACTAAATTGTTGAAGAATCTTAACGTACAGTTTATAGAGAATGGTGTAAAATCAGATGGCTGGTTTTGGGGAACACGACAATACAGATAACTCATAATTTCTGGAAATTATAGGCTTCAGAACTGAAGAAGACATTGAAGCTCTTTGTGTTTCTGATTGGGGTGGCAGGGTGTGTATCTGTGAAATATTTGGGTGCCACAACCAGCTACAAAGTCAAAAAAAATGAGGACAGGGAAAACCACAACAATAGAGGCTATAACCATTTATTTACAGCGTTTGAAAGCTGAGGATGTCCAGCTGCTTGAATGTAACTAATTGAAGTGACTACTACAGGAGAACAAAGATATTTAGGGAGTGAAGCAATCCAAAGGGCACTTGGTTAATCCAAATGTTACCCAGCTCAAGACTGTAAGGTGCAGGTTGTCTATGCTGTAGTTAACACACTGGTTCAGAAATTTATGTGAAGTGCTCAAAAGAGATATTAAGTGAAGCAGTAGCACTAACACCACCAAAAGCATAAAGGCTATCTTTCCTTACACTAGCTGCTATGTATCACAACACACTTCTTTTTCTTATTATTTTGTACTAGTAACACGGTGTTTTTTCCCCCAGCGCACTCACTGCATACTTCAAAGCATTGAACAATTTAGGTTGAAAGGGACCTCAGGAAGTTATCTACTTCTGTCTCCTGCTCCAAGCAGTCAAAAGCAAATACTTAAAAATTACTTCTAAAATGAAGACAAACTTACATAAAATACAGTAAGGGCCACACAGAAAACTGTGATCAATTTTACCAAGAATCCTTTGCATATTTGAGAACTATGCAAAAAGTGAACTACAAAAATTCAAGTTAATGCTGTATTTGCAGAAATTTTTAACTTCTTATACCTGAGATCCACCTAACATTTCCATACCTTGTCTTGACTTGGAAACAAGCTAAAAGCTCTCCAAATGCAATGACATTTTCTATAAGCTTCCGAAATTAATAAACCATACTATAAAAATAAGTCGCAGATGCTACAGAACAGTGAAGTTGCAAGATGCAGTTGTGGTTAAGAATGTTCAGAGGTGCTAACACAAATCTACTGCCATTTTACCATCACACCTTGCCTTAATTTAGTTCAGCAACTTCTACCTACAGCAAGTTTCCTTAGAAGCACAACTTGTTCATTACATACTTGACACGCTCACTGGAAGGAACTGTGGTACAGTAATGTCTGTTGCAGACAGACTCAAGTTGTCTCTATTTCACATTTCCAACAAAATCCAACAAGAAGAGATTTTACGCAAATGAGTTTGACAGACACAGTCTGACAAAAGCAAGTTCTTGCAGCTACATTTGGAACATATTGGTTTTAATCTGTTCCTTAGGTTAAAAAATTTAAATAACATATCCTTTTTGCATATAAATCCAATAATAATTTAATTCCAAGCTAATTCTGAAACTATCTGCAAGCAAAAATTGTTTTAGTGGCAAGCATTGGTCAGATCTCCCTAATACACAATTTGCAATCAGAAGAAAGCACACACGAGTCACAAGTTTTAGAGTAAACTGCTTGGAATGCAGGTCTCTGGAGCTTCAGAAGCTTCCTAATTTTATAAAGTTAATATCTTGCTCCCTAAATGGCTTCTGTGATTTAAGTCCTCTAAACATTAGTAATTTGTATAAAATTCCTATCACTTAACTCTAATGTTGTGCACAAAAGGAAACATTATTACACACTAGAGCCATACAGTGGAAATCAGTTCCTGACCTACAACATCCTTTTATTACTATGGAATTATGACTTGAGCATCACCAAGAGAAAGATCCAAGAAGAAAAGCATTACTTAAACTTTAGGCCATTTATGTCCTCAAACTGACGTCCATTTTTTTTAGATTCTTCCTAAGAGTCATGAATATTTAGATACTTCCCAATAAAAATACAGTATTTGTACAGCTGTCAAAGACAATAAGATTTTTTTTTCTACCAATGTCATGAAAAATGAGTGGCATGAACACTTAATTCCCTATGGGAGCAAAAGCAAACTG
Source organism: Ramphastos sulfuratus (assembly GCA_013399055.1). NCBI lineage: Eukaryota > Metazoa > Chordata > Aves > Piciformes > Ramphastidae > Ramphastos > Ramphastos sulfuratus. The sequence continues at coordinate 247,615 of WBNM01003790.1, forward strand.
GGTTGCTGAATAGTAACCTATTCAGCACCATTGCCTAATCACTTGTTCTGACTTATTTCCTGAGCAAGCTCCACCTAGTTCTTCTAGCCAGGAGAGTAGTTGTCACCTTACTTGAACATCTGCAAGGACAAGACTGTTAATTACTTTCTGTAACCCAGTACATCAGACCTGGAAAAGCACGTAATGAGTATGGTATTCACTTCAGAAAGAAACTGCTAATCTTAGAGACATCCAAGTTAATTACAGAAACTCAAAATTCTAAACCTCAAAGATGACATACATGGAAGGCAAATTCATGCCAGGCAGATTGTAGGACTATGTAGAAAATGTACTCAGCAGCTAAGATGGAAATAAAAGGTATCTGATCATTCCAGATGACCAGGAAGTTTTCTGTAAAGGCATCTCTGGTCTCTGGAAAGGCAAAGGTCATCATAGGCCTCAGAAGTAGCAAAAGCAGAGCATGAATAAATAAACATAATGAGCAGGTGAAGAAACGCAGCTGAAATCCTAAAAAAAAAAAAATCATCAATACAGGAAGTCTTAAAAGAAACCTTAAAAAAGCAAACAGGGAGAAAAACCAAAGTTATTCTAAGAACATGCAAAACCCCAAGAAAGTTTTCAGTTATAGTATTGATTATATAGTTAAAAAAACTCCAACACATAAGAGTCACATTGCAGTGGCCCCAAAAAAAAAAACACACTAGACTGAATTTTCAAAGGTGCATTGCATGTTCAGCACAGCTTCAAGCTATCTACTCTTATCTTTACACCTGCAAACTTTAAGATACAGATTTATCCTTAAGGGAATGCAAGTTTGCTCATGGTTTCTTGGAAGTATATTTTATATGCACTTATATACTGCCTGCCTGCCTAGCACATAAGCAGCATTTTCATATAAAAAATAAGGAACAATATCTGATATTTGCTCTAGTACACAGACACAAGAGTTAATATTCTGAGATAAAAATTGTAAAACTTCATATAAGAAAGTTACAGATCCTAGCTGTTGACATCTGGTAACTTTAGATACTAGGGAGAAAAGGACTAATTAATGTATTAAGTCAAAATGCAATACATAATAAGCCACCACTGACAGGAGATTGTAACAATTACAAGTAGTCCCTTCAGTGAAATTTAATTATTAGAATCAATATCTGAAATACTACTTTGTTTCATGTTGTAGCAATACGGATATACACAATTATAGAATAAAAGGTGTTAAACTACCATACATACATATCAGGCCTCAAACTGCTTAGCTGTAGGACTGCCATTAAAATACTACCACAACGTTAGCTAATATGTCTGACATTTGGAAGGACCCTCGGTTTGGAGCTGTAAGTTGAAGTAGCTCTCCTTTAATTTTCAGTATGCAAAGTAAATCTAGTATAAACACTGGTTGCTTACACAAAGATCCTTTGAAATTAAAAGCAGGGTAAATTTCAAGTCATTCCATTGACCAAGGCCAACTAGCCAAACCTCCTTTCCCTACTAATCACTTATCAGCATTGTACTAGAAAAAACCAAAACCAAACACACTATTTGATAACCTTCAAAAAGACAGTTAAGATACATCCAAACTACTGGTGACTGAAGCAATGCTACTCTCCCCAGCAACGCTGCATTTATTACCACCAAAATCATCGACAACTTCTCTAGTGCTTCAGGAAAAAGCTCTACGTGGTTTCCTCTCCTCATTGGCGACCCTTTCTGAGTAAAAGTACCAGGGAAACGTACACAAGACCCACACAGAGCCAGACCACACCACGCACTACTGCTGCTGCTTGAACAAAACCTGCACCGCGGCTTGGCCTCCCACAGCACGCCCCACAGAGCCCCCACCAGCCCAGACGTACTACAGCGGCCTGCAGATCCCCTCCCATGGTCCCCACGAACTCTCCGGGCTGCACCAGATACCGCAACCAGATCCGCTACAACGCCCCACGGCTCCCCTCCGCCCAGACTCTGTTGCCTTACGCCCCTTCCCCCAACTCCGTCTCCTGCGCAAGGCCTCCCCTCGGTGGCACCTCCATGCGTGGCTACCTTCACCTCACGCTGACGATCCTTCTGCCGTCGGGGCCCAGAGCCCCAAGCCCCAGGCCGAGTCACTTTCACACCTCCCGGACAGCTGGCCTCTTGGACCACCCTAGCCCAACTGCCCTTCTCGACTGCTCCAGAGCTGCCATTCAAGAAGCCGCCCGCACCTTGGAAGCCTGACCCACTAGGTCGCCGGGCCGCCAGCCGCCTCCCGCTCCAGCCCACCCGACTCCCTCGCTCGCCCGCCGGAGGTTCCGCGCTGCGCTCCAGCCCCGCGTGGCCCGTCCCCTCCTCCCCCGCGGAGGCCCAACAACCCTCGCCCCGGGTACCTCCGCAGCACGGCCCCGCGCCCTTCCAACATGGCCCCCATCCCTCCGCCCTCAAGCGCCCACCCGCCGGCTAGCCCCGTCTCTGGCGCGGCAGTTACCAGGGGGCGGCGGCGGCGGCAGGCCTGGCGGGGGCGAGGGTGGAGGCAGGCCGGGAGCCGGGCCCCCTCTCAGGAAGGACGGCACAAACTCGGCGGCGTGGACGTTGGGCACGAAGGGCTTGGCGTTGACGTTTAGCTGCCGGCTGAAAGCCGCCCCGAGCAGCTCCTGCTGGGCCTCGGCCTCTGCGGCCGGCGGGGCGGACCCCGAGCCAGCGCCGCTGCCCGGCTCGATGTCTGCCTGATCCCAGCAGTCAGGAGCTGAGTCGCTGCTGCTCCCGCTGCCGCTCCCGTTCGCCTCCATTTTGTGGCTGCCCCACAAGCCTCTGCGGCCCCGAAACGTCTCCCAGCGTCCGGGGTAAGGGGGAAGCCGGTGGCGGCACCGACTCAGCACTCGCTTCGGCGATTCCGCGTGTACTCCACCGCCCCGACGCGAGCGCACTATGGCCTCCTGAAGCTCCCGTACCCCCTCCCTACAGCTTTCTCTGCCGCCATTTTAGTAGTTTTTAGGTCCCCGGGGCCTCATTCCACAGCACGACCGGGGCCAGGCGTCAGAACTACCATGCGCATCATGACTTGCGCGACGCCCTTGGCCCTCCTCCCCGGGAGAGCTGGGCAGTGTAGTTGTCTGAGCTTTCTGCGTGCAGAGGAACTACAATTCCTGTCAGCCTTCGCGTTCGTCTTCCCTTTCTTCCGTCTCCGCCTCCAACTCCGGGAGGAGACGGGACACGTAGTTGGCGCCAGCATCTTAGGCGGGGCAAGAACTACCCGTCCCAGCAGGCCAGGGCCTAGTGTTCCCTCAGGCGACAACAGTGTCTTGCCCTGCAGGGCTGCGGGAAGTGCAGTTTGCAAAAGGCGGAGTCGCCGGGTGGCTGCTATCCATTCGCTCATTCCACAAGAAGGTCGTTTCAGGTGCGGACGGACGTGTGTAACGTTGCCTTGTCGGGGAAGACGAGCTTGTCCCGGCTGCTCCAAGGAGCCCGGCTATGCCCCTCGCCGGCGGAGAGCCAGCCCTGTCCCGCGGGGGTGCACGGCCTGAGGAGAGCGGGCCCGGCGCGGGGAGTCGCCTCATGGATTGATTTCCCGCCTCTCTTAAGGACTCAGCTTGTAGGAGCGGGTGAAGACGTGTTCGTTTTAGCTTTTATCTATGCAAAATTGCACCTACATAGTCCTAGAAAGCATGGGTGCTGAGTGACAGTACAGTGACAGCACCTGTGTGAGGTCAGTAACCTCCCCAGTGAAGATCTGTGAGCACAACGGTTTCTGTACATGCCCAGTTGCAAGTTGACAAGATGTTTTAAAAGTTCCATTTTTGGTAATTCTAAAGCACGCTTTCACTTGATTAGTCTGATGTTTTAAAAAATTCAAGTTACGCCAAATCAAACAGGACTTCCTAGGTATGCATACCTGTGACTGGTAAGGCTATTAGAGCTTATTAAAAAAAAAAAAAAAAACCCAAAAAAACCAAAAAACCAAAAAGGAAAAAACACTGAAAGCCCAATCCCAAATTCCAAATAAACATCGCTTGAAGTTAAGTATATTTGGAGGAGGTTGGGAGGAACAGAGGGGAAATTAGTAGATCTTGGTTACAAGGCTGTGGCAGCATTTAAACTTGGAACATTCAGCATAAGTGGTTAGAACTAGAAAAAAGTGCCTGAGAGATGGGAGTTTCTATGAGTGCTCACATAGGAGGACTGAGTCATCTGCAGCATTGTTTATATTAGAACACTGCAGGACCGGTTATGAAGTTGTTTTGAAAGCAGATGAGCTTTGAACTAAAATAAAATAATCATAGAATCATTAAGGTTGGAAAAGACCTTTAAGGTCATCAGGTCCAACCATAACCCAACTACCATGATCACTAGACTAAATCCAAAGTGCCACACATACATGCTTCTTGAGCATCTCCAGGGATGCTGATTCCACCACCTCCCTGGCCAGCCTGTTCCAATGCCTTGCCACTGTCAGTAAAGCTTTTCTTAATGTCCAATCTAAACCTCCTCTATCACAGCTTAAACTCATTTCCTCTCATCCTGTCACAGGTCACTTGGGAGAAGAGACCAGCACCAGCCTCACTGTAACCTCCTTTCAGGTAGCTGTAGAGAGCACTAAGATCTCCCCTTAGCCTTCTCCAGACTAAACAATCACAGCTCCCTCAGCTGGTCCTCTATGACCTGTCCTTCCAACCCCTGGCCAGCGTCATTGCTCTTCTCTGGACATGCTCCAGGACCTCAATGTCTTTCCTATACTGTGGCATCCAGAGCTGAGCATAGTACTCAAGCTGTGGCCTCACTAGGGCCAAGTACAGGGTCATGATCACTTCCCTACTCCTGCTGGGACACACTATTTTTGATAAAGGCCAGGATGCTGTTGGCCTTGTTCACCTGAGGAAACTGCTGGCTCATGTTCAGCCAGCTGTCCACCACTACTTCCAGATCCTCTTTCATTGAGCTGCTTTACAGCTGCTCCTCCCCAAGCCTGTAGTGTTGCTTGGGGTTGTCATGACCAAAGTGCAGGACCTGGCACTTGGTCTTGTTAAACCTTGTTTCACTGATCTCAGCCTACAGATCTAACTTGTCCAGCTCTCTGTAGAACCTTCCTACCCTTGAGCAGATCAACATTCACACTCAGTGTCATCTGCAAAGTTGTTGATGGTGCCCTCAATTCCCTCCTCCAGATAATTAATAAAGATATTAAACAGAAATGAACCCAATACCAAGCCCTGGATTTAACTTTTTCTATCACAACTCCATGGGCCCAGCTGTCCAGCCATTTTTTAATCCAGCAAAGAGCCCACCTGGCTATGCCATGGGCTGCAAGGTTCTCAAGCAGAATGCTGAAAATGTAAAGATCTTGATGCAGTACAAAATGTAGTGGATTTTCACTTGGAGACCTACACAAATTCCTGAAGTAGCATTTATGTAACATAATCATGGCACAAGAAGCAGCTAATTTCTGGCTGTGCACCAGCAGCAGTATGTATGTCCTTGACAAGCAAAAATATCTAAATGGCAGGTAATGCACATGTGTTAATGGGAAAAAGTGTTTCCACCTGATCACATTCAGGGAAAACACTAGTGGGTAGCACTTACAAAAGTAACACCACTGATAATTGATTTTGGAAGAAAAAAATTATAATTCATAATGAAAGAGTGCACACCTCTGCTAAGTGGAAGTCATTTGTTCAGCCACTGAGAGCTTACTCTCATCAGAGCCTTAACGATGTTCTAAAGACCTTGTGAAAGCCACTCTCTGGTTGTTCTCTAGTTCCAAGCTCCTTGCTAGCTTTCAGATACACATTGTCACAGCCTCTGTTTTTCAAAGTCGAATATAATTAAGGAAGATTCATATGTGTGTTACTGTTGTAATATTTAGAATTTGATTAAACTACAAGTTGCTCAGCTGTCTGTAGCAATCATGTTTCTGTTAAGAAAAAAAGGGACATATGCAGTCCCACTGAAAGCTGGGGTAGAGGCAGGAATAGGATATGATCCTCTTTTCAACAGGGGAACAGAGGACACATTTAGAAGTAAAGCTGTGGGACTAAGACGTAAGTTTCCTAAGCAGCTAAGACAGATAGTACAATAAGGAACACCTCAGTATAGCACTCCCCAGTTCCTAAAGGTTTGTTTGGGTTTTGTGTTTCATTTGTTTATTTGGGTTTTTTTGATGTTTTTATCTACCTACCTATCTACCTATTTATTTATTTAAATGTCAACCTTTACTTGACGTTTATGAACCAGTAGGTATCTGATACATTTAATTTAATATGGAAACAAGGCAATACCTTTAGGACAAAGGAGCTCATAGATTATTACTGTTGAATGATAAAAATCCAGTGGAAACCAAAGTTTACTGTTATGGTTTGGATTTGATCCCCTCCCAATGACCTTTTCTGGAAATCTACTCCCCAAAGAGCAATTTCACTACATTCAGAATTTGGAACCAAAAATGGAATTGTATTTACAAAATAAACTTAATATAATAATATAAAAAGGCAATTACAAATGTACAAAGTATATTTACAAATACAGTTTAACAACAGCACAGGACCCCCCTGAACCCTTGATTCAGCTCCTTATTCCCTCTTGGGGACAAAGGGCCCCAAAGGCTAATACCACACATGCTCCCTCTCCCCACCCCATATCTTACGGGATCCAAAACAAAGAGAAGCTGGAAGGTCAGAGGGAGGAAAGCACAGTCTGAAGTCCAGCAGAGCAGTTAGAGAGGAGAGAGATAGTAGCTTGCTCCACCGAATAGAAACTATTTCAGAAATATAAACTATTTCAGACCAATTGAGTAAGATGAATTTATCTTATTATGATGTGAACTCTGAGGAGTCCACCCTTCTTGAACTTGTCTGAAATCTCTAGAAAATTCTGTTCACGATTAATTGTCAGTTTTCAAATTGTAACAGTCACAAATTCTGCTGACACAGTGGCTTGTTATTGTACATTTTTTACCATCATTATGAGCATTTAATAGCTCAGGTTTATAATGATTGCAATGCTATATGGCAAGCTTGTTTTTTGTTTGAGTGTTGACACAGCCTACAAATCAGGAAGGGCTTAATTGGAGGCAGGTACTATGTTTTCAGGGCAATTAAGACTTCCTTAAGATTACCAGTACACAGAACACATAGGCAGCAGTTTTTACATACACTTTGACATTCCTATAAAGATTTCTTGAAGTTTTCTTTGGAATGGAACTTCCTTCTGCCAGCTCCTAAAGTATTGAGTTTTTGTTTTTGTTTTTGTTTTTGTTTTTTGGGAGGGTGAGGGTGGTGTTTGCAGGAAGTGGGACCAGCCATGTGTTTGATCAGAGGTATGGAACTGTCTATTACCACTGATTTCAGGGGGAAAGAATTATTTGTGTTATGCAATAGTCCTTCTTTCCTTCCTTGACAGGTACTTACTCCCTAGCTACTTGCTAGAATATAAACAATTAGTCCACGGAAGATGCCAGATGTCCTTCAGAGTGTACAAACCTGTTTTGCAGGCCGTGTCGTGCATAGGAATTGTGTGAACTCAAACACTAATTTTTTAACAGGGCCAGTAGTTTGTTTTTCCACTTATGAACAGCTGGTACTCAAAACAAATCTAATTATCAAAGCACTGCTTAGAAAAGAAGAGGCTGGACCAACTCAAGGTTAACACATGGAGGCTGTGACAGTCAGAGTTCCACCTGTCCTTGCACTGCCTGCTAGCGCTTGTTATACCCTTTGCTGAGTCAATCTATCTCATTAAATTTAGCCACAAAACAATCCACTTTTTTTTCCTCCTGGGTTACTGAGATGAATCACCTCTGAAGAAGTGTTTGACCCAGAGCTTATATCAAGTAAGACTGGAACAAGACTTTTTCAGGGATAGCAAGTTATCCATGTATGAAACTATCTCAGGGTAGTAGCTTCCTCGCTAGTTTGCAGCCTGCGATAAGTCAGCCCTATAGCAGTGAAATGGAGGTCCTCATTTATATGGTATTAGGAACAGTATTTTGTACTATAGTAGTAACTTTTATCCAAGGTTCTGACAACCAGTTTGCACCCTAGCAGATACACCTATGAAATACCAATGTTTTGGTTCTGTGAACAGATGCAGTAAAGAAAGATACATTTCACTGTAAGGCTTCAAACAGGTTAACAGCTTCAAGCAGTTAGCAGCTCACCACCAGTGGGTAAGCTTATTTAACTCTATAAAACAGTAGCAGTCTAAGCGGGAAGGAAAGTGGGTTTAGAGTGCTGGATTATGAATGAACTGACTCAATTTATCCTGAGATCAGATAAGTTCCTGAGCTGCTGCAAAATGGTAAAGAAAACATTTGGCTGAGATTGGGAGGAGCAGGGAAGGAATAAGACTTCCCTTACTGGTGTGGCAGCAAGCTGAAATTAAACTGACGCACTGTGAGCCATGCCCTGAAATTTAAAGGTATTCAAATATGTACATTAGTTATGCACTTAAATGAGTAGCCTGATATTTACAATGGCTTTGAAGTCAGAGTGAGCCTTTAAAAACAAAGCCAAAAGAGCAAGTTGTTTACTTAAGAGGAAGAAAAGACGAAAGTTACAAGGTAAATTATTAAAAGAAAAATACAGGAAACTATGCTTGGCTATGAAGGAGCCATTCTAGAAGCATGAGGCTTTTATCTGAGGTTTATGTGAAAGAACAATCTCAAAAGACATTCTATAAATTAAGTTTAGCATTACTTAGAAGAAACAGGTGGAATTAAAAGAGTCCAGAAAGTTTTTTGTGGAAAACATGATTAAGGCCGTACCCAAGTAGAAGTGATACACCTCATTTGAAGGAAGGCTGTGTAAGCGTTTCTAAATACCTTTCATAATGTTAATGAGGCCTGACACAGAACTGAAAATGCTGAACTAGTTTAAATTTGCTTAGGTGCTAGGAGATTAGAAATTAATATTCTCGAACACTGCTAAATTTTCTTTCCAGGTAGTCTGTGGAGATGTAGTGGAGAACTATAACACCAGAGTTTCAGCATGATAGTTTTTTCAAGGGCTGTCTGTCCTAAGCTTCATTGGTGTTTCTGGAAGCTTAAGTGAGCAATAAAGAGGCTTTTTTTTTTTTTTTTTTTTCCACAGACCATGTATCATCTAGACTAAGTTATTTTGTCGATTTGTTTGTTCCAACCCTGTTATTTAACAAATGCTGGTTTTGACCTATTACTCTCCCTCTGCTGGAGACTCACATTAATTGCTTTATTTGTGTTGTCTTACATTAATGTATTCTGAGTTATTTGATTGGAAAAGATTCAAATAAAAGTTGTCTTTGGTTTACCAAATGTAACACCATAGCATTAACTCTCCTCCACAAAAGAGAATTTAGCAACTTAACTCTGATACATTTCATTGTGGGTTGGTGATGAGTGCTTCTGAACTGAATTCTTCCTTTTGAGGTCTCACATCTAGAGTTAAAGCCTTTCTTTTGGAATGGTTAAAGCACAGACTGCAGGCCTCAAAGACATAAAATGTATTGGTTTTCACTTTAGATAGCAAAGTACTACATGGGTCCATACACCAAAATACCAGCTTATAATTCTCTGTGTCCACCTCCTTACTTCTCAAACACTTCATGGGCTCAGCTCATTATCTTCCAAGGTAGTTATGTGTGTCTCACTTCTGTAGGTATATACAACCTTTCTTTCTCTTCCTTTATTTAAAGACTGAAAGGTTTTCTTTCTTACAAGTGTCATCCCTTCTTTTTCAGGTGACTTTTACTGGAGGTTCAGAGTTCTGAGCTGCGTGAGCCATTGCTTAGTTTGCCCATTCACATTTGAAAAAAAAATCTGTAAGTTGGGTGCTAGCTAGTTCTTTGTTCAAGATGCCTCTCTCTGAATGCAGTCATTGCAGCTTACTCCTTAGACAGAATTTCTTGTGGTATTAGTACCATGAGCCTCTAGACTGATAAATAGTAGAGCAAGGGTGGTTTAGGGAAACATTTTTGCTATCAAAACTGTTTCTGTGTGTATGGGGGGTTTGATATCAAAATTCAAAATAAATGTGGGAGTTTAGGTGTGCATATTGTATCACAGTATCACAGTATAGCAAGGTTGGAAGAGACCTCAAAGATCATCAAGTCCAACCCATTACCACTGACCTCAAGACTAGACCATGGCACCAAGTGCCACGTCCAAACGTGAAGAATCTATAAACGGTTTATAAACTTTCTGACAGTCAAAAATATTGTAAATATTCTAATGTGTAAGGAATGTGCTGAACAAATAATGTGCATCCAAGGAAGCAAAAAATAAGATCACTTTAAGGATGCATACAGTGACTGAATTAGGAATGGAAAGGGTAAAGACAGGAGGGAATCTGTTGTAAAGAAAGGCAGAGACTGTGGTTTTAGAGACATGAAAGTCAAGTGTAGGATTGGTGCGAGGAGGCATCAGGTCAGTTAAGATACTGATGCAGGTGAAACAGACCTCTGTTCTTCTGCTTTCATCTTAATTAGCAACATTTGGATTTGATTAGAAAACCAACCTTCTGCTTTGTTAAATTTAGTTCCATGTGTAAATCCGTTGAGAGTAAATACTACAAGCCTAAGATACACAGATTCTCTGGAAGTGATAAATGAAAACAGAGGGTATCTTTTCTCCCTGTGACAAATTTGAGAATCTCAGGGGCTGAGAAGCTGGGTTAACTGAGCAACAATGGTAACTTTTAAGTGCGGATTCTCAAGAGATATTCTTCCACTGGCTGTAAGATAGAAGAAATAACAGAGAATTTGCAATTCTGGATGTCATCACATTATCCATCTGGTAGTTTGATATAGAGGTTAAAAAATGCAGAAATGTGGCTAGCATTTGAAGTGAGGCTTATAGACCTGCAAGGGGAATCCTTACTATCAAACTGAATTCAGCTGTACATCATATAATTTTTCTGGACTTTGTCAATAAAGAACGTTTTTGTGAGATAATGAAAACATTTAATTTGGCACTGAAGGTACCAATACAGGGTGCTAATGCATGCTGTGTAACATTCTGTTTGTTCACACCCTTTCTTGCAGTGACTCTCTGACATGGAGAAGCTCAGAACTGCTATGTTGACCGTTGGGTTCCCTCATATTCCTAGGCCAGATCTGCTGCCTTATACATGTGGGAGGACTTTCAGAACATTTATGTTTCATATGGAAAGTTTTACATGCTGGCTGGCTATCTCTAGGGAGGTGGAAACAGAAAACTAGTTTCATGTGGGTTTTTCATGTGCTTTCTTTTTCCACGAGTTCTACAGAATTCCAGTTAAGGGAGTGTTTTGTGTTAGAGATCCCTTAAGATTTTGGTTTCAGTAATGACTAAAGCCAAATGGCATTATTGTTATGAAGGAGGAATAACAGTGTCATGGGATTTGTAAAGCTGCTCTTCTATAGCTAGTTAACATTGCAGAAAAGACTTACTTCATTATGAAATGGTGAGAATGAAATAGTGAGCTTCTTTCTAAATGCCACTAATGACTCCAGAATTACTCAGTACCAGTATTTTTATTCCAAAGAAGGCAATTTCCATGGAGAATTATTTTGGAATAGGGATGGCCAAATCTATTACATTTTCCCTTCTGCCTTGAGAGTGAACTGCACTGTGATGCTGTACATGGGAATTTGAAATTAAAATAATTGTGTGTGGTTTAAACTTGTCCACAAACACAGAATGGCTACAAAGTTTGGTTTAAATTATCGGACAAAAAATTCTTGTTGGGGTTTAGTGTATGCCGAGCATTTCTTGTCATTCATTGCTTGTTCACATTTATTTTTGCTGTAACTCCAATACTCTTGTTGGCATTACACCACTGATTAGTTCAGGTTTGCTTTGACCATCTGTAGTTACTAAAATAGTGGTATGCGAGAGAGAGAACTTTTCCAACACAAAATGTAAGTGCTTACGTTAAGAAATGAAGGAAAAAAGTTTACGTTCTGTAAAAACTATTGCACTAGCATAAAAATGGCATTCTAGCCAGTATAAGCTTAATCCAAACTTGCTTGCACAATGACTGTTTTATGCATTGTCCTTGGTAGTTACATAACTAGTTATGTTGGCATATGTGGAATGTCAGACAGATGAAAAGGTATCTTCTTTCCCCAGAGGGTTTATAGTCTATTAACACTGCTTTTCTGTTATGCACTTAATCTTTTCCAAAACTCAGTTCCTGGCTAAGTAAACTTTGAACTTAGTAAGGGATAGAGAAGCTCTCTGAGGTTTAAGCTGACAATGTTTGTACTATTGTTATTTTAATAACTATTTTTAAGGAACATTTTTCTCTTCAGTTGTTTTGTTCTTTAATCTTTTCTGGAAATACCAGATGTAGCAACAGCAGCATCATTCTTTTCAAAGCAGTGGTCTAATTAAAATGTGCTGAACCAAACTGGCAAAATCCACATTGTTCTTAAGTCTGCACTGTGCCCAAATGGCATTAAAAGATACCTCATGTAAAAGAGCATTGTTCTGTGCAGCTTGTAAAAGTTAATGAAGACAACAAATCCTTTAATAACCCCTTCCTGTTTATTAGCACTGTGTACCCCATTCCTAAACAGCTTATCTCCTCCCAGCCATACAGCTAAAGCGTGCACTTAACAAAATATGGATTTCTGAAAGTAACTGTTTCAGAAAGCTTAACTGTCTGGGCAACTGCTGTTCCTCAAAGTGCAGTACCTTTTGGCAAGAAGGAATGGTGGATTTTTTGTATATACATTGATCTCTCAGGTTTTTAGGATTTTTGTGATGACCTGACTTAAAAGGGACCTTTGTATTTGGATTTTTTTCTATAAAGAGCTTCAGGGAATTGGAGAGGACTCAGACCAAGCCTGTACCGTAAGACCTCACAGTGTAGTTCAGTTACCTTAGTAGGTGGAAAAGAGTGATACATGTTAACCAAAAGAGCTGTGCCAGCACAGACCAACCAATGTGGAAGCCACAGTACAGTCAGAAGAATTCCTTTGTCTGCCTAGCTAACATTGTTTGTGAAGGGAATGTAATAGCCCTAGCAGAAAACTCTCTTTCTTTTGATAGTGCTATGCAATTAATGCCAGCAGAATTTCTGAAGTACAGTCAGGCAAAAAAGCTGGCACAGGTCTGAGCAGAGAAACCCCAAAGCAGCATCAGAACAAAGCTTTGTTGTTGAAGTTATGTGTGGTAAATAGAACTTGAACTACTGTTCTGTGAGAGGTGAATTTCAATCTTTATATTTAACAACTGACATAACAGTTCACAGTTTTCATTTTATTATTTCAGTGCTGAAACTCACAATAGCTTTAAAAAAAATTAAATAGTGAAAGATAAAATTATCCTTTTCAGCTGACTAATTTATCTCATAAGTAATACCAATTTAACATGTTTAGAACAAAAAAGGATTTCTGAAATTCTTAGGCTTCCCCAGATGTTTCAGGAAACCAACAGTCAAGATCTAGGTTCAGGGCAGGAAATTCTCCAGCACGATGCTTAGTGCCTGTGCTCTGCTAAAGTGGTAAGTAGCTGTAGGTCTTCTCACATGATAGAAGTTTGTAAATCTAGAGTGTGTGTACAGCTTCGAAATACCACCTCCTGGTCTGTACTGTGTGGTTACCTACCTGTACTGCCTTCGTCAGTGAAAATTAGTTGATTCCTGGTCATCAGTTCAGTATCCCAGAGGAACTGACAGTATGTTAACGTTATTCTTCTAGATAATCTTTGTCAGTGACATGGACAGAGGAATAGAGTGCACCCTCAGCAAGTTTGCAGATGACACCAAGCTGTGTGGCACAGTTGACTTGCTAGAGGGCAGGGATGCCATCCAGAGGGACCTGGACAGGCTGCAGAGGTGGGCCCAGGCCAACNGCACTGGCACAGGTTGCCCAGGGAGGTTGTGGCTGCTCCCTGCCTGGAGGTGTTCAAGGCCAGGTTGGACGAGGCCTTGAGTAACCTGTGCTAGTGGGAGGTGTCCCTGCTTATGGCAGGGGGTTGGAACTAGATGATCCTTGAGGTCTCCTTCCAACCTTACCATTCTATGATTCTATGATAATAAGTAGATGTTTTACTGCTTCCAGATATAGACAAAGTTCATAGAGGAGTTGTCAGTGGTTAATAATCACATTAGAAGAACAAAGAAATGTATTTCATCCTGGTCTTTATAAAATTGTCCCTGGGAAGTTGTGGCACAGGAAAATATTCTATTTGAGTAAAATTAGAGAGGATTTAACTGAAGTCAATGAAATGATACTAATAAAAGATTAAAGCATTGGGCCCACCTTGTTGGTCCTGAAATTCAGGTATCATACCTGTGGATCCCATGAAGGTACTTGCACCAATATCTGCCTTCTTCAGATCACAGTTGAGAATGTGATTGTTCTCTCCATGATTGAAAAGGTTAAAGAGCATCTTAAAAGGAAAACCTCAAATCACTCAATACCTAAGCTACCATCTGGTGCTTAATCAGAAACAGGAATTGTATAGTAGTGATAACTTAGGTTTCTTCCTCTAGTGAGTGAACGTACAAAACAGTCAGAACCAGTTTTATGACTTCATCACCAGCACTGACTTTCTGGTGAAATTTTTGACATCACCCATGGTTTGTATTCGTATTTCTTTTTGTCATGTTTAAATCAGATTTTGTCAGTTCCTATTTATCCACTAATCTTGAATAAGGAGAACAGGAAGCCTACATCTGTGCACCTGACCTATAGAAACAAGTGCAGAAGCCACAATAAGTAGTTCCATCTGCTAGAGGCTAGAACACAGATTGCTCCACTAAAAACAGTTTGTGCATTACCACATGGTGCATTTCATGGGAAAATAAGTCTCATACATAGTAACGTGGTAGCAAATTACAATTCCTTATACAATATTTTTCTTTTTCTGTAGGCAAAAAGGCATAATTAACTTCATTATGGCAAAGAGAAATTTAACTGTCAGTAAGCCTGTAATTCTAATCCATCTGTGGCAGTGATACTGGGTAGAGGAAGTTATTGCAGCTTGCTAGACATTTACTGGTAAATTTTGTACTTAAATTCTATTAGATGAAAAAGTCATGATAAAACTAAGATGTGTAAGTTATTTTCACTGTGCCAGTCTGTTACTGGAGCTTTTTTCCCTCTGGCATTTGGTCTGCATTGTAAACACACACAAATCTATGTCTGCTCAGTGTGCCCCATCACCTGGCTTAGTGTGATTTACATTCTACCACAAGAATGAAATCTATGGCCCACCTATTTTTCCATTTTGGGTTTTAGTTTTAGTACAGTTTTAGTACAGTGACAGTTCTGCATTATGAAAGAATAAGGGGAAAAATGCACATAATGTTTTGTATCAAAACTGTAAAATACTCATATAGCTCCTTCTTTCACCATAGGAACATAATCTTCCTAAATTTCTTTTACAGCTATGGTTATTGTAAAAAAAACCCAACAACTAAAAATAAAAAAATGGCAAAAAAAAGCCAATCAAAACCTAGTAGATTAGCTAAGGATAATCTGGAACTGAGGAGTAATATCCCAGTGAGTGAATCTCTTGATCTTTCCATTATAACTGAAGGGCTTGAATGTATTTTGTACAACACAATTATGAAGTAATTGTTGAAGGTGTGCTTTAACGGTATCACATTTAAAACCAGAAAACCATTCATTTAAAACAGTAATTCTTTCATCTTCTAGGTGTTCTATTATTGTCCACCCTGGGAAACAGACATGAAGGAAGCTGTCTGAAGTTGAGGAGTGATTGGGAAACAGAATCTGAACTGGTCATATTTTGTTACTGTGCCTCCTGCCCCTATTTCTTTCATCTTATGCTCCATGGACTGGGCAAGAAGAAGTAAATGTAAGCATTGCATAGTTTTGCTTATTAGAGAAAACGTAATTACTGTGGTCCATCACCATGAAAAAAAAAAATCTAAAGCACAATTACAATGAACTCCTGTTTGGACCTATTCTTGCTTTTCTACACCTAGTAATGTTTAGCACCTGTTCAAAAACCATCTTCTATAAATATCCATTTTCTGTTTCAGACAAAATTTACATTGAAAACTATCTTGGTGCAGCTGTTCATTTTTTCTACAATTGTAAATTGCCAAAAAAGGAACAGTAATTCCTTGGGGGTGTCAGAGCTAAATCCTTTTTACATACCATACTACTATGTAGCAGGGCTATGACTGCAGTCTACTCATTATTGCTGGCTGTTCTTCTTAGAGTTGCTAAAACTGAGAACTGAAAAGCCCTTTGTAGATGATCTTCACTCTTTTACCATTTCTGTGGCTTTCCAGTTCTGTAATTATTGACCCTGATGGCACACTGCCCTAAAAATGAATACTTTGATCATTTGCTGATCTCTTGTAAGCCTTGTCATCTTCGATGTTCTAGTACACCACCGCCTTCATGTGAAAACTACTGTGATAAGAGTAAGTAATATTTCTGCAATACTTCATGGCTATGCAGGGCGTTTTCATGTTGTATTTTGCATAGAATTGTAAACATAGAAACTTAAAGAAATCTAAAACCTGTAAAGAGTTTATCAGAATAATATACGGGCTCAAAAATAAATATTAAAGACATATGTAGTGTATCCTGTAGAAATGTTAAGAAGAGCAAATTTTTCAATCTTTCAATCTTTATTTGAGCTGTCAACAGAAACAGAATTTACTTCTTTGACATAGATGTTTCATGTGTTGGATCTCTTTACTGTTTCATTGGCTATTATTTACAATTTATTTAATGCATCTCTTTAATTTCTAAGGTACTGATTCAAGTGGAGTTCTTTGGATTTGCTTGGGCTTAGGAGGAATTTTAATGCTCACTCTGTTCACCTTAATGGTCTTGTTTAAATGGAAAAACCTAAGGCATCTAAAAGAAAAACTGAATAACACAGGTGAATAAGTAAGATTCTTTATCAAATCATTTTAGATCATTGTATATTTTAGATACTCTTAGAATGTATGTATTTTGCATACATATTCCAGATACTGATCGGATTGGATTTATTGGATTGTTTTGCATTCCTCAAATAGTCTCAGTGAAGTTACTGAAGTTTTAATGGAATAAAATATCCAGATGATAACTTGTAAAAGCAGCAGTCTTTTTTTTGTTGGTACTGGAATATGTCAGGATTGTTCTGTTGCACATTCATAGTTGGCTTGCTTGCTAGTGCTTGAAGTCGTTCATGAATCCTCAACAGCAAAAGATCTTTGTAAAAGGTTCACCCTCTTCTCATTGAATGCAAAAGAGATTCTACCCAGGTAGCAAATATGCATTCAATATTAGCTTTCCATATTATAAAATATTAAATAAAGTTTCTTAATATTCTAGCCTGCAAGAAGCCTATGTGATATATTTTGAGAAGGTGGGAAAAAAACACATTATTTTTACATTTTTCAAATATTCATATCTGTGGAATGTTCAGCCAATAAATAATGATTAGAAAATATATGCCAGATAACTTATCCTGAAGAATAGGGGGTATATCATCATAGATGAAAGATTCTCATATATAACTTAAAACTTTTACAATGTATTAAGATTTTCACTAAAGGTAGAAATAGAGTAGGAACAGAATGAAACTTGGATCTTCAGTAACTTTATGTCTGGTATAGTATGATGCATGTACTAAATTAATTTCTGTCTATTTACAGACTCTTCTGTGGAGCTGAATAATATTCTCAAGGTTAATACTGAAAGCAGTGTGAATATAGAAGGAATTAGACACTCATTTCAAAGTGAAACATTAACGTATTCAGTGGAAGAATGCACTTGCAGTGACTGTGGCTTGGTAAAACCTCAGACTGACTGTGAAACTTCATTTCCATTACCAGCTACAGAAGAAGGAGCTACTGTGCTAGTTACCACAAAATCATTTGACAATTTCAACTATATTCTGGGTGCTGGGTGACTATAAGAGAGGTATATTTTTACTGAATAAAGTAGTTACTGCAGTATAGCTATTAAATTTAATACTTGCAGTCAGTGGAGAAGGCTAGTACATAATCCTTATAGGTCTTCCATTGAGCTTTCATTAATATTGTCTTACTATTTCCAGTATCTCTTTGGTTAAGTATTTATACATTATTCTCATGTGCTAAACTGTTTTTTGGAATTTTTAATTTCCGAAAGTCCCTGCTTTTTCTGCCTTTAGAGCCTGATTTACTTGTGCAAGGAACATATAATAAATAACAATAAACAAATTTGCAAATAAATACTTTATGTTAAACTCTGATCTTGTGCTAAAAAAATGCTTGAAGGCACACATGAAATGTTCCAAGAGACAGAAATAAAGACCCACATTACATCTCCAGTCTTGTGAAAAATAATTTCCAATAGCCCCTATGGTGCTTGGCATAGGAATGTTTTAATAAAGAATACCTTTGTAGAATATGGAGTTAATCCCAGTTCACTCCAATCCCAAGGTATTCCTGATGGTGCAGACTTTCTCTTAAGTGTCAAGTGTTTTTCAGGACTGTATTATATTAAAATTTATTTCTATTTTACTGATTTTTTTTTTTTAACTTACCTTTGTTCTATGTACAAGGACTACTGATTAGATATATTCATGCTAGACTACTGCATGGCCTAAAATCAGAATACACTTTTGTCACCTTTCCTCCCAAGCATTAATGGTGTTTTCCTAATACAAGGCCAGGTTTTGCCTTCCTGGAAATCTGAAACAGCAGAAACAATAACATTTATTTTATTTATTTGTACATAACATTTTATTTCAGGTTCTTCTACGAATTATGAATGAAGATGTTAAGACTAGTAAATTACTGCACAAAATCTATGAACAATGATTCTTGCAGCAGCTTGAGAATGACCAGAGTTTGGGCCAGTTAGGAATTGGCCACATACAGCCAAAACCTCCAAAACAGAGCTATCCAATTTATTATTATTATTGAATGTATTATTAGCTAGGAACTCTTAGTTATGCTCTGTTGCTCCACACAAGGTGCAGCAGTGTGACGATTACACAGGTCTGTACCGAGAGTGTGCAATATAAACCAGCAAGATAATGCCTTAAAGAGTCTACAAATTTTGAGAAAATTACTTCGTTATTTATTTCATTTGAGGTTTCACAGCTTATTTTTGAAACATGAACCTTTCAGGACTTTTGGCACCTGTGATAGCGCAGACCATTTCTCTCTTATTTTTCTCATCGTTCATTTGTCCAGTTTCTGCTGCACGCGTCAGACTGTTCGGTTTTCTGTGAAGCGGAGGAATTGTCACAGGACCTCCAGCCGGGCCAGAGGCCGACGCCTTGCCGGACCCCCCGCCCAGGGAGCTGCGCAGCCCGAGGGGACAGCGGAAGAGCGCCGAGGCCACCCCTCGGAAGGCAGTTTCGCGCCTTATCCCCAGGAGCCTGTGAGGAGAGGCGGCGCCGCGTGTGCTCTCTCGGCACACAGCTACCCATCAGAGAAAGGCTCTGCCACCACCCGCACGGAGCGGTGTTTACCTTCCGGGGCGGCGGGGCGGAGTTCCGGGGCGGAGAGTGGTCGCTGGCCGGCTCGGATTTGGGCTGTGCGGGAGGAGGGATCGGGTCCGGCGGACTGAGGGTGTAAGCCCCGAGGCCACCATGAGTGGTGAGTGGAGGGCTCGAGCGGGGCCTTCTCCGCTCCCAGGGCGCGCTCGGTGGGGCCGCCGGGTCTCAGGGGCACTGTTGGGGCTGGCATGGGCAAAGCTTGCCTGAGGGGATCCCGCCGCTCCGCTGCCTGCTCGGTCAGACGTGGCTCCGTCCCTGGCGGGCCGAGGCGCCTTTCTTTCCCCTTACTCTTTCCTGACTGGGGTCGTGGCGTGGCACAGGAGACTTTGGCCTCTCTTGCCCCGCGGTGTGTGATAGGGCTCAGCCCTTGCCAGTATCAACACCCCCTGCTCCTCATTTTGGCTCATAAAGGCACCCCTAAGTGTTTTTTTGCCTTATTTACAATCTCGAAGACTTCACGTGAGCTTGACACTGGCTTAAAGCAGAAGCTGTGCTGGTCTGGAGGATCTTCGTTGCCTCAGCAGTGCAAAATCACAGGAAATATTTCCGAGAAAATTAATGACCAAGGGAAAACAATAATAATAATAATAAAAAAAAAACAAACAAAAAAACCCAGACTTACTAATATGTACGTGGTTAGAGAGGTGAGAAGCATGACAAGTGGACAAAGTGGTTCGTTGTAGTATCTAGGGTGTTTCTCTAGCTCAGTCTTGACCAGCATGCATTGGTTGTGGATGAGTTCATTTCTGGACTTCATGTGTGTGTGTGCAAAATCCTGAGTGTTTTGAGCTGTTTGTGAGGGGAAATATTTAAAAACTTTGCATGAAATTTGGGACCAATAAGCCCTAGGGCTGGAGGAATCATGGCCAGTTGAATGGGCCAGGATGGAGATCTATTGGGTAGGATGGAGGGAGAATTTTTATAGATTGTGCCTTTAAATGTAAGTGTATGTATTATGTCTTAAAACACGTTGGAAAGAGGTCGTGGTTTGTTTTTTGGTTTTGGTGGGGTGGGGGGTTTCTTGTGGGGTTTTTTTTGTTGTTTTTTTTTTAAAGAGGTGCTTTAGTGATTTAGGCTTTCATGGACCTACTTGTAGAACTTCAGTAATGGAAGTTGTAGACAGCACTCTGCTCCTGAAAATTAGATGATACATTTTTCTCCCACTCTGATTTAATGGATGATGAGATCTGTTGCCAGAGATCGTAAGAGAAAAAAAAAATAATTGAAGAGTTAACTGGAGTAACTAAATGCTGCATGCTTTATGGATAGCAGTCACTTCTGAGAGTGAAACAAAAAATGAAAGTACTTCGTTTGTATTTTTCTCTGTTTTGTTCTTGCCTTTGTGGTAAGAAGAAAACAAAACATTTTTATGGATGAAGAGAAAAATTAAAAAACTAATTACCATTGTGAAAAATGCAAATAACAGTCAAATCTTTCAGACCATTGAAAAAGAAAGTTTCTCAAATGATTCAGATCTTGACACGATATAAACTAAAATCTTAATCCTGAATTTTTTAAGAGTCGTTTTCATGTAGAAGACATCAGCCTTTCAGTGATAAATTCAGGCTGGGACTAGCCTTGTGCAAATTTGTGTTGGGAGACTCATCTTTGCAAACTCTCTGTGACTCAAAAGGCAAGGTGGCATAAAGCCTCATTATGTATTTAGTTTTAATACCTTTTTATTTATTTATTTATTTATTTAAATTAAGAGAAAAATGTTTGTCTCCTCTCATAAACCTGTAACTGCTTAGAAAAAAATAATGCCTAAGATGGTGGTGGTGTTAAGGCTAGTAGTCAGTTGCATGGCTGACCTCCTGACCTACCCATGTGTAGCCCTTGCCAAGATGTATATGACTTTTCCAAACATTTTGATTAAACAGGAAGATAACACTAGTTTTGCACATTGCCAAGCATTAGTACAGTACAGTATTGGACAGTACTTTTCCAGAGTAATGTAAGTGGAACAGATGAGGGCAGAGGAATGTGTATCATTACCATGCTTGTTTCAGATAAGGAAGATGGGTAATGGTAATATCATGAAATATAATCATGTCCTTTTTTAGCGGCTGGAACAGTGCTGTCTACATTTATTTCTTTGCCTATTTTTAGAACTGAAAATGATTTTACTAAGATGTGGATAGAAGGGCCTTTTTTCCTAACAGATTTAATTACATAATTATAAGGTGTATTTTTGTAGCTACAGTGTATTCTGGTGGATGTGAAGGTAACATCCTGTTGATCTGAGCATCAATATTAATAATGCTGCCTACTAATTACATACTCTTATTTTATTGGACAGTGTTGAATAGGCTAAACTTTAAAGTTTACTAGATTTATGTGCTTGTCAAGAATTAGGAATGCTGTCACTTTAATGATAGTTTCAAAAAATGTATAAAAATGCATCTAATTGGGGATGAGACAGTACAATCATAACAGCATTAGTACAAAAGAATGTTTAAATTAGATCTATGTTTGGTTTATCTTGAACTTGTACCCTCAGAACCCATGCTAGAGCAAGCACGAGGAACTGCAATCTGAAATTTTGCATACAAGATTTCAAAAAGTATGCAAGAGCAACCTGAGATTTAATTCTTTTTTTTAAACCTACATTCTGCATGTGGTTCTGAGGAGAGCTGTACCTATAAAGAACCTATAAAGAAAATCCTGTTCTGCTTTATTTACACAGTCAGTTTTCTTCTGCTGTAGGTGTAGATATTTCTGGCAGAATATGGAGAGAATTTTGGTTTAAAAATAGGGAAGTGTGACTATAAACAAGAAAAAATGACAGGGGTCACAGAGACAGGTGCAGTATGTAAGCTTTAAATTTTTAGCTCAGTAGATGTTGGTGGGAGAAGTTTCTTAGGTTTTGCAACTTATGTTTTTCCAAGTATTTTTAGGCTTTTTGCAAGTATTTTTAGACCTATGTTTGAAACTTCATTTTTTTTATGGCAATAATCTAAATAATAACCTTTCCCCCCCCCCCGAATAATGTTGGTTTTATGCATTTTAAGTTTTGTATTTGTATATGTGTAACTGCAATTTTAACCACTATTGTGAATCAGTAGAAGAGTATTTTGGTCAGTTTGTAATACGTTGTAAGTCTTTGAATCAACTAGAGCTGATCACACTTAATTGATGCTCTTGTCTGAAAATATGTTGCTTTTTTTGTTGTTGTTATAAAGACATAGTTTGAAAAGTGAGGATTATAAAAGATCAAAATCTTAAACAGAGTTGGTAGAGATTTATTCTTACCTGAAACAAAAACATGGCGATCTACTGTCTTTTCTAGTCGTATTTCAAAGGAAAATATAATCTCTGGTTGGAAAAACTATACAGCTTAATCTTTCAGTTTTTAAAGAATGTTAGACTTCTGAATGTTCTTTTTCTTCTATTTGCAAAATTTCTGTGTTAAATGGCAATAGAAAGTTCTGATGGCGTGCATTAAGCAGAAACCTTTGCCAGGCCTCAGAGTAGACATTATGGGTCTTCATACCCCTGTTGATAGTGAAAGTGATCTGAACTACTTACAGAAATTATTGGTTGTAATCAACTGTAGTCATAATTGCCATTAGCACGAATTTACAAGTGAAATATAAGCAAAATACACATTATCCTGCCCTTAGTCTGTGTAAATATAAGGCCATTTGGTATCACATGCTTTAGTCTTCTAGAAGATCAACATGATCATCTGTAGGTTTCTGTATATTATGCAATTTTTATATTGTTCACAGACTAGTATCTAGTTGCAAACCGTTTCTGTGTTACTATATAGAAACAAAGGTGCCAAAGAGATGTGAATTGGAAAAAATTACACGTTTGAAAGGGAGGACGTGACCCATGTACTTAGTATTTTCATTCGATAAATGTTTTTCGAATTGCAAAATAATTAATTACTACCATTTCTTCTGAAGTACTTTCAAACTGTTAATACAAAGAGAAATATTACATTATTCCTATTTTCACAAGTGCGTAGATAGGTAAAGACTGTAAAAGTAACAAGTATTGAACAGTGGGTTTCGGTAGTTTAAAATCTATAGGTTTGGTCTCACAGGTTGTTGTGCTAAGAAGCTAGGGGCAAATTGTGCTGACTGCACTGGACTTAATGATCTTCCTTCCAACCCCTACCACTCTATGATTTTATGGTATTTGGCATTACTGCAGTATGCTTTATATCATGAACTCAAAACGTTACTAAAATAAGATTCTAGATGGTATTTCAAACAGCATTCCTGCATATTAGAGAAAGGTCACTTGAAACCTCAGAACACAGACTGCATCATTTTACTTAGAGAAAAGACATCTATGACTTTACTGGAATATTTGGCATGGGAAGAAAGTTTTCAGGCCCCTGGTGTTGGCCTGAATGTGTTTTTCTTACAGAACTATTTATTTTAAAGCAATGCTATTTTGTTGAATTTCAGGTTCACAGAGCAATGACACTAAAAGGCAGTTTCTTCTAGAACGACTGCTGGATGCAGTTAAACAGGTGAGAAATCCTATTTCTATAGATATTTACTCTGAGTTGTCAGTAATTGCAGGTACAGTCTTTACCCTTTTTTTTTTTTTTTTCTCTTCTTTACCGGCCAAAGAAGAAATTTTGCCTCTCACACAGTACTGCTTGAATTTTTGTGTCTGCTAAGACATAACTATTAGGCAGTATTTGTTTAAAATGCTTGTTCGTGAGAGATTATATTTGTAGTGTTTATGTATTAATATATACAGTAATATAGAATATATAGGATTAATATTTGTATTAGTATTTGTAATATATGACAACTAAATTGTAGTGTACTTCAAAGGCTAAACTGATTAACACGTCACAGTAGCAGTTTTTCTCTTTTCACTAGGATTTTAGTGAGTGGTTCAAATATATGTAAACATGGGATTTTTTTAATGTGTCTATTTATCTTGCATCACCACGAGGTTCAGTGAGTAGGACTTCATAGGCAGAATTCAGTTTTGGAGAGCTTGGGGAGCCAATGATATGTTTTGTAAAGAATGATTCTTTTGTAATTGTAGCACTGAGCTGAATAGCAGCAGTGTTTGTTCTTGTGGATATACTTTTAAAACTCATAAGTAGTAATTTTTACTCAATTTTAAATTTCTTGAAGGACTTGGAGGTGTGCTTTTCTGGCTGTCAAGAATATATTTGAGCTGCAGGAGTAGTCCTTTAGTGAAACATGATGCTGTGAAGCACTTTTTGATTGCAGGCTGTATTTGCCAGTGCTTTATTTTATACCACTTCCATTTTTTTGTTACGGCTTAAATGTTTCAGAGGATTGATACTAGAATCTGCTTATTGCAGTGCCAGATACGGTTTGGAGGAAGAAAAGAAATTGCTTCAGACTCTGATAGCAGGTAAAATAGTCTAAGAAACTTCTAATGTGCTTAGCTTATCTGATGAGTGCTAGACTTGATGAGAGAAGAGAGAGATCATGCAGCTATAAGCAACAGGAAGTCCAGAAGAGGAAGAAGCAACAAGGGAAGAGAGGGGAAGCCCAGAAGCCCATCGCCTTTCAGGAGCAGCTTGTAACCCATCTCCCATGCATCTGTTCTGCCTTTTCTGAATTGGAGAAGTCTAGTGTGTGTGTGTGTGTGTGTATATGTGTCGTGGGTTTTTTTGTTTTGTTTTTTTTTTTTGATCATGTGTTTGCTGTAATGTCTGTTTTTAACAGCAGCAGCCTTTTTGGCAAAAATTGCTAATGCTCCACCATCATTTTGGGTATTGTTTGAGTTATATTCTGGTTTATTAGTAAAGTTTTCCAAACGAAGTACATTTTCCCTAACAGATGTGCTGGAGAGCTTTGTGTGTTAATAGCTCTTCCTCTTTTAGGAAGTTATAGCATATTAAAAAACCAAAAAACAACATTCATTGCTTGTGTAGTACCAACTATATTTACAAAAATGTAATTGCATTACATGTGAGAAATAGATGAGCTAGAGCTGAAACTCAATGAAGGACCACTGTAGTAGGTAAGGATGATTGCTCAAATTGATGCCAATTCTGTTGGTTATACTGTTTGTAATGACGTTAGTGTATATAAGGAGTCTTTCGCTATATATAAGGTAATGGTTCACCTATACATTCTCTGTTCAGAGATTTGTTATAAATCTGCTCTGTAGAAACGTAGTTAATTGTTCTTTTCACATTATTTCTTTAAAACTTCCGTTGCAGAGTCACTTGTTTGTGTGCTCAGTTTGAAGCTGTGTTACAGCATGGTCTGAGGAGAAGTCGGGGGTTGGCATTAACAGCAGCAGCGATCAAACAGGCAGCAGGTTTCTCCAGTAAAACTGAGACAGGTAATTCATTAATCATAACTATTCTATTTTAAAGAGTTGGTCAGTACAAGTGAGAGTTTCTAATGGAAATTTTAAGCACTACACTGAACTGCAGACTGCTGGTGTAGCACACTTCATGCTTGGAAAATGGTCATTGCTTTCTTAATGTAGTTTAATTTTCATACAAAGTTTCTCTAAAACTTCTGTTGTTTAGTAACCTGAACTTCCTAGGGTTCCATTGTGGATAGTATCACTGGCAAATTTCTTTTGAATTCTGCTAGGGATAAACATTGTCTAACTGTGCTGTTAAATTTTTACTACAGCTTTTTCATCCTTAGCCTTATTTTACTCCATACTTAATTGCCATGTTCTATTACATCAGATATCTTTAACTTCCAAGAATTAATATAACGTTTAAACCCAAAACTTACATTATTTATATTGGTAGGGGTTTTTTTATTACTTTCTCGACATTTCAAGAAAAGATTCCTTTATTTTTGTTGCCTTCTCTTCACCTTTATGTGCCCATTGTTTTTTTGGTTTTTTTTAATCAAAAAAATATGAAGGTGTTCATCACCTTTGTCAAGTTTGACATATAGTATCTGTTTTCTTAAACAGGATAGACATAATTTAAAGAAGTTTATTGATTTTTGTTTTTCCCAATTGAGAAATTTGAGGCAACTGCCAAAAAAAAACTTTATCAATATTTGGGGACAGGGCAAGGAAAGTAGTGGAAAGGGGTCTTGTTGACTTTTAAATGTGACACTTCTGGTTTTTGAAGTAAGACGAATTTGTCATTTGCACATCTGAAAGTTCTGGAGCTACTCATTCCTTTTGACCTAGCTTGTAACATTTCAGAATCATCACTAAGATGGAGTGCTAAAGATTTTTTTTCTTTGCATAATATATTCCCAACTGAATGTATGAAGCTATTCTATGAAGTACTAGCTTAAACATGCTTAAAAATGTAAGTTTGATGTAAAAATTAAGATAGAATCCTTTAAGGGGTGTATTTGGCTTTTTCTGTGAAGTGAGAGGTTCTCAGTGCTTGAACAGCCTCAGTGCTATGGAAATAAATAACTCATTTACCTGGGAAATTATACAAAGATGGTAAATGATTCACCTTTGTTCAAAGTTATGTGTAATTACCTGCTTCTTTTATAGAATGACATATAAATGCATTCAAATATGAGTCTAGCCTTTTTAGGTGGGATGATGATGATGATGATTATTATTCCAGAGCCTGTGTTTTGGTATTATGTGAAAGAAGTCCTGAATAAACATGAACTGCAGCGCTTTTACTCTCTGAAGACAATTACTACAGATATTGGTAGAGGCCGGGCTTGGTTGCGCTGTGCGTTAAATGAGCATTCCCTGGAAAGATATGTTCATATGCTGCTTGCAGATAAGGCTCGGCTCAGGTACTGTAGCTGATATCTTTGTAATGCATTGACAAACAAAGTGCTGAGATAAAAAAACGCCTAACAAAAACTCTCACACTCTAATGATACACCGTATGAGTTACTATGCTGGTGAAGCTACTTAACCTCAAGCTTTCATTTTGTTCCCTTTTGAAGTTTGGTAGCTATCAGGATAGTGGCTTGTGCCTGTATCAGCATGTGACCTTGAAACCGGTTTCATGATAGCACACAAGAAAATATGCTTCTATCCTCAACTTAATTTCCATCCTCTTTCCTAACACCCTTCCTTATTCTTTCAAGTTTTCCACACAGATTCCCTGACAGCATGCTTTGAGGTGGCCCTCTCATTCCATTAAGATAATACAGAATTGCAGCCTTGATCTTACCAGTTCATCCATGGTAATTGCCTGTTACCCTTTGGAGATACACATACTGTATTTGAAAAGCTTCCCAGCAGTCAAGTAACAGGTAGCTGCCACTGCGAGTCACTTGGAACTGGTTTTGTTACACTTTGTCAACCTTCTTGTTACAGAGTTACTGAGAATAACTGACTATGCATTGTGAAATCCTAAGGAACTTTGGATGTGCAAAATGCACTTCAGTTCCTACTTGACTCCTACCTCAGAAAGGCAGTTTTTTAAAAATTTGCTCTAATTAGTGGATGTACTGAATAAAGTTATTGCCAAAACTGAGCTCGTTAGCACTTCCTTTTCATTTTTAGTCTGTTTCAGTCCTCTAGCTTTCTTGCAAGATAGATTTTCATACAAAATCAAATGAAGATGAATGAAACAACAAAGGAAAAACATAGTCCGAAAATTATTGGATTGGTATGTCAGTAATTATGCTCATGGTTGTTGCAATACTTGCACAGTATCGGGATTATCAGCATTCTCTATTTTTTTCTTTTTTTTTTCCCTTTCCAATTATAGTGTCTTCTATGAAGACTGGTCTTTTATGATGGATGAAGAACGCTCTAGTATGATCCCTACGATGGCAGCTGGTAAGATTTTCTCTTAAATGCTGCTGTTCTTGGCACACTATTTTATTTTGGGATATCGTATCTGTTTCTGTTTGTGGAAAGCTTTTCTAACACGCTCTTTGCTTATGTGGGGAATGTGTGTCAGATGTACATCAAGGGTGCAGCAGTCAAGGTATTATGCCAATTTATGCTATAAATTGATGAACTGTTAAAACATTGGATCTGGCCTTCCTGCAGATCAGAAGTTACTCACATAAATTTTCTTTTAGTTAAAGCTAACTTTTTTTGTAAAATGTAGCAGAATTTAGGGGAAACAAAGTGGGTTATTCATTACTAGAAAAGAGCAATGATAGACTTTTATGGTAAGATCCACATTATAAGTAAATACATGGAAGGAAGGTAACAGCAAGGAATGATAACAGCTTATTTGCTTTTCTTGAGTTTGAATGCAGAAGTTCTGTGTTCCTACATTTACCTTTTCTCAGCTACATAGTTAAATGCCTCCTTCTACACATTAGGGTTATGAGAGGGTTTTTTAAAAAAGAATATTTAGGTTGGAGCGAAATAGGTTTAAATAAATAAGTAATGAATTAGTTTGCAGTACTTACAGCTAAACAGCCACCAAGATAAATTTGGAACTGTTTGCATCAGTTCGAATAACATCTGAAAAAGAATCAATAGTACATGAAAAAATAAAAATTTCTGCAGAAAGAACGGTGAGAATTTTTTGGGGAAAAATCCTACATGTCATATCTTTGTAAATCCTTCTGTCTTTGTAACATTTGTATGGAGCATTTAGTGGATACTTGATGTTTTTTCCCCCTTTCTTTTATCTGAAGGTCTGAACTCCATTCTTTTTGCCATCAACATTGATAACAAGGATTTAAATGGGCAAAGCAAGTGCACACCCACCGTGTCTGATTTGTTAAAGGAATCAACACAAAATGTAACTTCATTGTTGAAAGAATCCACTCAGGGTGTTAGCAGCCTTCTTAGGGAGATAACTGCATCATCTCCTGTCTCGATTCTAATAAAACCTGATCAAGACACTGACCCACTTCCTGTTCTTTCAAAGAATGTAAATGCTGGTAAGCAGTCTTGTGCTGTTAGTGTCATTCAGAAACTTATTAAATATTCAAGTGTATTTAAATAACTTTTCCGGTTAAATGTAATGCCCTATTATGGAACAAACCCCCTTGAGTGTGAAATAAAAAGTATGAAATTTTTTAGCAATACCAGTGTTAATGCTGACTGACAAATGTGTATTTTAGTTTTCTTGCATCACTGTGAGAGGGAAGCTAAAGTATCTTATCGGTAAAGTGCTTCGCTTGCAACCTGAATTTCAATGTCTTGTAAGATTATGCCTTGTCATTTTTAATGTATTTTCTTTTGACACTTTATCAGAAAGACACTGCCATGTATCCATTGTTATATGTAAGATAAAAATATTGTAGTCTTCAAGCAACATTCATTTACAGTCTGAATTCTTACACGAAGTAGGTAATAGGCGCAAATGAAAATTTACTCATATATTCTTTTTATCTTTACTTGTCTTAATGTTGGAACCAGTCTGTAGGATGTTAGTTACTAACAAAGACCAAAAGTCTTAAATCTCTTAAAATTTGGAATTAATTGAGCAAACTTTGATGTTCATTATACATTTTCAGTTCCCAAAATAGCAAAGGATATGTTATCCTCTTAATTTCCAGAAGTTGAGCTGAGAGTTTTGCTTTAAGGTACAAAACACCAGGAAGATTCTGAGTTTAATGTATTTTTCAGTTTAAGAAGCAAGGTTCAAGTTTAGGCTTGATATTGTCTTGGTTATAAGAAAAAGGAAAAATCCCATATGTGAGTGCTACAAGGTAGGAATAGGAATTGAGATAAAGACTATTTTTTATTGGCATTTAAAATAGACTTTGTCTCAAGACATGATTTCAGGACAAACTTGTAAAGCTTTTGTTGTTTAGCACATCAAATGAAAATAAAGTATTAGGTAATACTGAACTTAGGATAATTTTCTTAATGTGGACTAGACTTGCAAGATGAAATAAATGGATAACCATATGCTGCACATGAGTGCAACATAATGTACATTTTGTGTTCAGTACATGTGTACAAAGTACATATAATGAACAACTTACAGTAAAATGTCGCTTTAAAAGAAATGGGCTTGCTCAAATGCTGTTATACATTGAATGTTAGACCATGTCAGATGTTTTCATTGAAGTCTATATTCTTGCTGGAATTCTGTTTGCATCCAGAACGGGTTTTAACATACTCTTTCTGTCAAAATGTGTTAATATTTTGTATGGATATCTAACAGCTGGACTTGAATTAAGACAGAGCAGTTTAGTTCCAATGTGAGTTGTTGTGATAGAGTAATTTTTTGTTTTTTCTTAGTGTGCTTCAACTTTGCAAGATCATTTAGCCTCCTGTGCACATCAGAGTGAATGAGAATAGATAATAATTTAAAAGTGCTCTTGCAGCATAGGTGTGGTGCAGTCAGAGAGGATTTCAGTGTATTTCCAGACCAAGAGATAATTAGCTGAGGGAGAGAGCAACTTTTAACTTCCCTTTCTGAAAACTGATTGCTCAGTTTCTGGAATATGGACAAAGAAAACTCTTATTTGATTGCAAGTTGTGGATTTTGTCTGTGTTTTAAAATTTTTAATCCCCAGAAGTGTTTAATGTTTTCTCTGTTTTGTAATGTCCTCCGCAGTGTACATTGGTCATATTCCATGGGGGAAAGTGATGAGAAAGCTAACTTTTATTTTAAATTATATTTTATAGGGTTATTGAACTTTTTTTTTTTTCAGTTCCAGTTGAATACTCTTATGAATACACCTACAAAATATCTTCCAAAATCTGAATTATGTAAGACATATAAAATAAAGATGGTAGTTACATATTTAATAGCTTATGTATGTGAAAAGATAATGAAACACCTTGTAGATCTAAGTGTCTTATTTAGAACGAGTCCTTTTAAGAAAAAAGTATTATATTGTTTCTCTTCTCTAAACTGTATAAACATTTATGTTTCTACTAGATTTGAAATGCAAAAAGGATCGAAAAAAGAAGAAGAGAGTGACAAATATTATCTCATTTGATGAAGAAGATGATGAGCAAAATTTGGGGGATGCCACAAAGGTGCTGATTACAGGAGAAAGCTCAGAGGAGAGCGTAGACCGTTCTTCAGTTTTTGCATTACGTTCATCTGAAGGCACCCTTGGAAAAAATTTTAATGGGAGTGAGAGTAACCATTCATGGAAGAGCAATTCTGTGTTCATGAATGGCGAGTATGAGTACCAGAAACTAGATGTGAAGAGCATTGATGATGATGATGCAGATGAGGATGAGCTGTATGGAAAGACATTAGGAAATAAAGGCACAGAAGGTGAAACTGAAGCTTCTGAAAAGTGAGTAATGTTGCAGAAACCAGTAGTGAATTTTCCATGCTTCCACTCCTGTTCCTTTATGGGTACTAGCAAATTTATGTAACTAACCGAAGTATAAATGTTATCTTTTTTTTTTTTTTTTTTTTTTTATCTTCTCTCTTTTTTTGTTTGCACTTGTTTAGACCATTTGGATCACTATGGTGATGATATTTTGTTTGTAAGTTCCACTGAAAGTCAACGTTTCAGTATTTCAGTACTTAGTCTCCTAGAAGTTCTCAGTTGTTGAAATTGTTGCTATGTATCGCCATACTGTAATTCTGGTCTGTTTGACTTCCTTATTCTTAGTATGATATGAGGTCTATTTCGGCTTGATGGTGAAGTCATATGTTTTAACAGAGTAAGCCCGTTTTCCTGCAAGTAGTCAGTTAAGACAAAACTGAGAGAAAAAGAATCTTAGATACCTATAGGTCCTCTTAATTTCTGACACAAAAGTCCTTTTGAGGAAAATAGGCAAGCACTGCTGGTCTCATCTACTTTGGAATGGTCTAATCTTGACTGAATTTATATATTTCTGAACCAAAAAATTGGCAGACAGATTAAAATGAAGATTTTTCTTTTGCAGTGATTTCTCTGAAAGAAATATAAGCATTGTGAACGTGAATATTAACTGTGTATAAATAGGCTGTGTTGTTTGTTTGGTTTAAATCCAGGCCTCATGCAATAGCCACATGCAATTCTCAGATATGCAGTTGGAGTCCTCTGCAAGTCCTGAATGATGACTCGGACATTCTATTTCCTGTCAGTGCCATTGGCTCTTACTCCCAAACAGGTAGGTATTTTAATTTACTCAATTACAGCAAACTTGAGAACTGAATTTATAACATGGGATGACTCCAAGAGATAATGGGTTTGCAAGGCTATAGGAGATAGTGAGCAACCAAGATGGGAAGTTCAATTAAAATTTATTCTGGATCTGAATCTGTTCTCCATTTGAGTAGATACTTACTTGAAGATGATGTATCCATGTCAAAATAAACCAAACATTTATTGGGATTAAGCTATGGTCTTGTATGGTATTTTATTAGTGGTTGAATAGGAAGTACCCTCTTTTGTTTTCTGGATATGACTTAGCTGGAAGTGTGTGTGAGAACTTGAATTCAAGTGAAATCTCCAAAAGATTAAAGAAAGTATGCAATATTTGAACAGAAGCTGTTATTTGTTTATGTACAGGATGAGGAATGATTGGTTAAGAAATATTTCATCAGAAAAGGATACAGGAATCGTAAAGTCATAAAATCGTAGAATGATTTGGGTGGGAAGGAATCTTCAAAGATCATATATACCTCCCATGATCAGGTTTCTCAAAGCTCTATCCATCCTCCCTGAGTTGATACTTTGCTAGCTGATTGTAAAACATCGCTTTCATAAAACTTAGAGTATATATTTTCAATTAAGTGACCACTTAAAAACTTCTCAGTGGCATTCAAATACTGTTTTAATTATAAAATGTCATACATTTGCATATATACATTGTATGTGCCAAGAGTTAAGTTTTATGTCTTAATAACAATTAACTGTTAATTGAAGGCCATCGTGAAAAAGTGTAATTCAGTTCTGTAAGTTTGTGCATCATAACATGATGCTGTACTGCCCTCTGCTGTATTTTAAGACGTACCTCTTAGGAAATGGCAGTAGTAGAAAAAAAAAGTACATTTTAATTTTTTCCTCTTGTGCTCCCATGTTATTCAGCTTAAGAAGGAATGACTTTATAAATACTTTATACCGCAACTGTTAGAAGAAGTCCAAAGATTTTTAAGTGTTTGCTGACTGCAACAGATGGAAAATTGGAGTGCAAGTAAATGTTCTTGTTTATGGGATGTGGATGTTACGAGGTATTAGGAGCTAGAGCTGGGGGTTTGTAACTGAACTCAAAAATCAGGAGACCAAGACAAGACTTAGCACTGGAGACAGGTTTGGAGATGACAACAGTAAATGTAGCGGAGGCTTACTGTTATCAAGGAGATAAAAAACACCCTTATTTAATCCTGCTTCATCTCTCCACTGTTTGGAAAACAATACTGGAACTATTAGAGATAAGCACCAATAGGCTCATGAAGATCTCTTCTGGCACAGCATATGGATATTTTCAGTTCTCTGTCTGCCCCTCTTTCTGGTAAACCCTGTGGTCCAACATGCCACCAGAATGAGGTGGCACTGGGCTAGTGAAAGGATCTTCATCAGTTACAGGAAACAGCCACACAGATTTGCTGTCTAATTGCAGATTTCCATCCTGTCACTGGCCCCTTCTGAGCAGTCTAGACTGAGAGTGTGCAGGCAGCCTTCACTAAAAGGCCCATCATTGCAACCCAAATGTCACTCAGTTAGGGAGAGTGATACACATGGTATGGTCAGCCTGTCGCCAGCCAGAATGGCAATCTGATGAGATTGAAAGCTGCCCTAGGCAGTTGTTTGCTTGACTTTTGGAAGTCACACTTCTGCTAGATGAATGATACCAGAGTTAACATGAGTTAGCTTTTTTTTTTCAATCCAGTAACTAGCAAGCTCATAATTATTATGACAAGATCTGTGTTAAAACATGCTTAATGAGCTCTTTTAAAATATGTAGTTGAGCCCAGTGTTTTTGTTTATAGGTCTTAATGCAGATAACTAACAAGACATATATTTGAAACAGATTGCAGCATAATCTGTAGTGTTGTATATTAATATCTGTGTTTTCAGTTTTAGTCTGTTGCAGTGCTTCAGGGATGTGTCAGGGCAGATCATATCTCCATGTACCAAGAGATGAGAAAGCCTGAGTCAAAATTCAGTTGCTTGGAACAAAAATGGAGTATGCATTTTAGGAACTGAACCTTAGTAAACTACAACTTAAAAAATTATCTTTCTCCTCTGTAGTTCTTCTGAAATAACAAATTCTTACTGACTTTTTTCCCCTGGAATTCCTGCATTTTAAATTCTGTGCTACTTTAGCTCATGATTTTAGGATTGTTTTATTGTAACCCTTACATTGTGAGATGCAGAAAACATCAATAAAGTGAGATTTTTTTTTTTTTCTTCAGTAATAGGCCCTACTGATGTCTGTTTTGATCCTGAGAGTTGTGTTTCTGTGGACAGATGGCATATTATCCATGCTTTTTAAAAAACTCATCTGTGTGATTCCTGATGTTCAGTACATAGGCTTGAGGAGCCAGAGGAAAGCTGTGGTGCTGTGTTGGGAGTGCATAAAGGACTGGTGTTTTTGAAAGGTTTCCCATACTGGGGACTGACCACAAATTCTTTTCCTGCAATTCACAAATGGATTTGAAACAAGTAGCAGTCACTATGCTGGGCTGTTATCGATGTAAAATGTACATCTAATTTACAATTTAGGAATCGTGCAGTACTAAATTTTCTTTTATAAACTGATGCCTGTGTTCTTAAGGGGCTTGACAATCTTGCTCACATTCAGGGTGAATGTGCAGAAGCTGACCTTGGAGAAATAAAGTGTTTAAAAGCTTTAGTAAAGATGAGTATTTCAGTTCCTCTGGTTTTGTTTTTTATTTTATTTTTTAAGTATTGTGATCTGAAGAAAGCTAATGCTTGTGCATTCTACTTTAGATAACTTGGAGAATGGAGAGGTGAATGAACACGTTCATGCGGTAGAACTGGTTCCAAGAAGATCTGATCTTCCTTATAGGTATGTGTCTGTTTTTCTTGAAAGAAAAAAAGCTTCACCCTATAGCTGCCAATTTATTACCCGATACATAGCTACTCCTTGCTGGAGAACAAATTAATCATCAGGGTACTTTCACAGATGTTTGAAAGAAATAAAAAAGCCTGCACTTTGCATAGTTTCTTATATTGAACATTTTCTAATTATCTTGAAGGAGTCTTGTAGCCATGTCAGATAACAGACTTAGTTTTCTGCTTTTATGTTGTTTTTTATGTTCCTTTTTCTGTATTTTGCATGGCCTGTTGATTTGGATCTTTTTGTGTGTGTTCTTAAATGAGATTTACAACAGATACATTAGAAGATAATTAAATGTGAGTTGATTTGATATGGGTGAATATGATGACAAATAGTAGTTCTGGAATGTTTTCCTTATGTTTTGAATTCAGGATTTTGTTTTCATTTATTGATGATACTGTACTTTTATTACTAGACTAGAAGTCAGTCCTCCAGCTCAAGTGAATACTTTAAGTGGTATGTTGCCTTCAGCCACTGTGCCAGAATCAATGACAATTAGTAAGTACTTTCTTGATGTATCTAGCTTGATGGCATTAACTTTGAAACTCTTCATTTCCATTTTTATTTCAGTGAAATCTGTTTAGAGTGCCATACATCACTTCATTTCTGGTATGCTGGCCATTTCAGAAATGACTGCTCCAAAATGATTAAAAAAATTAGCACATCTCAGGTTATAGTTTGTTGCAGCTGGTATGACATGAGCTTCTCTTTCTACAGAGAAATTAATGTCAGCCTTATACTAGATGTGGATCGAGTAGTAAAATGGACAGTAATGACTTCATTTAAATAACATCTTAAAGTATTTACAAGCTCTGAAAACACTAATGGCTGGTTCTGATGGGATATTACTGATTTTGCCTTCTTTCAATAACGCCTACCTGGGAAAAAATACAAATAAGCCTGGATCTCTTTCTATATACACTCAGTGTGTGGTTTTGATAAGGGCATCTCCTCCAAACATAAATATGGACTTTCATAAGCAAAAACTTCAGTTAAGGTGAAGGACAGACATACTTCCAGTGCACAGAATAAAATAGCCTTTGCTGTGGAAAGAGATTAATAGCAGCACAGGCAGTTTGTTTACTCCATCTTTAATATTTTTATTTCTCATAAATTTATAAAACAAAAACTTAGTTATTAAACTAGATGTCTAAGCACATAAACCAGTATGGCTTTGTTTTTCTCACAGTACATAGAGTTTTATAACTGAATTGGTAGATGAGGCTGTAACTAAACTGGTTCCTAAAAGTCTAGGGTGTGTGTTTGTCTTTTTAATACATATAAATATATATAAATTTAAATTATACCTTTTGGGGAGTTAGAAATGATGCAGCCAAGATTCTTTTTCTGAGATAGATTTATAGAATGATCGAAATAAATGAAACCTTTAAATATTCTCATCTCATGCTCTAATGTCATGTTCAAACAGTATCTGTGTCAACATAGGCTAAAGGGGATAGGCTTGGGTACTGTTTCAGGCTCTGGCAGGAGTCTGCTGACTGAGCTTTACAAAGCTGAAAAATCCTTTCTTACTAAGTAATTTAAGAAGTGAGAAATTAGTTTGAGATTTTTAAGTGACATAATTGAAGGTGTAGATGGAGTTAATGTTGGTAGTTACTGTAATACTTTAGTCACTGGAGCTCTCTCTTCATATTATTACACTAGTATCCTTTTGTTCTTGCACTTAAATGTTGTATTTCAGCAACAGAGTTTTAATGGGAAACATTGTGGTTTTGTTGCCCTCGATTTTGTTGTTTGGTAGGTGTATTAGGCACCAGCAGGGGCCGCAATTGGTCTCCTCCAGTTGCTCATGTAGTTCCTCTGTGTAGTTGAGAGCTATACGATGCAAAGAAAATCTTGTGGTTTTCAATTCTTGATACTAACAATTTGTAAATGAAATGAACCACAGGATCAGCAGAAGCATACATGCTATCGTTAGTTTCCAACTGCAGAGAAGGTTTTGGTGGAAGGAGCGAGGAAGCATGTCAAAACATCTATAAAGCCAGTGGAATGCTTAGTAAATAATCTCGTTGTCATTGTAATAAAAATTCAGCTGACTATATGTATAAGTTAATACCTTTGTAATAGCTGGTCCTGAATACATTAAATAAAAATGGGTTTGTCAGGTTTGTTGTTACTGGCTGCAGATTCTCCATACAGGAAGAATTCAGTGCTATGACAAAGGCAGACACCGTAGCTCTTTTTCTCTGTTGCAATTAGCAGAAGAATTATTAAATGGTGAGGCTTATAGCTTGGTTGCATAGCAACTAATTCTAACATATCAGACAAGAAAAATGGAATGCAGTAGTGCAGTGTGAAAAGCTGTGAGGTCTCCAGTGACCGGATTTTTGTGCTTCTTATTTCTGAAAACAAAACTTGAACCGAATGCTTTTTTAAAATAATTTTGAAAATCTATTATTTTTGTGATTTCTTTCCAATTTATTAATATAGTTTAAATAATTTCTAAGTTCTTTTGATATGCAGGCTAGAAAGCTCTTATGGGAAGATGTAAAAAAGTATTTCTGCCCTTTTGAATTATTTTCCTAAATTTATGTCCCAGCAGATACCTCTCAAAAAAATACTAATGTCACCGAAGAGAAATCCTGATCCTTAGTTTCACTGTGTGTTAGATGTCATTTGGAAAATTGCCCTACTTTATAGATTGTTGTCTTATAACCAGTTTTATAAGGAACTAAGTTTGTCATAAGTTCTATATTTGTGTGCCTACTCCACTTTAGTATTTTCCAGTTTGAAAAAAAAAATCATATTTTAAACATTATTTTACAGCAAAAAGAGCTGTCCTAGCAGCACAAGTCTCCTCCTTTTATTTTTGCTGTGGGGAAAAAAAAAAAAGGAAACTTCAAAACTTTCATTTTAGAGGGATGCTACTTTTGTTCGTCTTAACAAGGTTCTTTGATTATAGTACTATTTTTAGTAAATAATGTGGAACATAGTCTTTCCACTATAATTTTCTTCAGTTTTTAAAGTTGAGCTTAACCACAAAGGTTAGCAAGGGTTGTGGCATTGTACATGATTCCATGTTTTTCATATATTCTTGAGAAAACCCCCAGTTTTTCGTCATGACTGAAGAAATTCATGCTAGCTGTATAAATGTTTTTGTACTTTCTCTATCTTCTACTTTCTGACCTGTTCTGTAACTTGGTTATCACTGGTCACTGCCACATGCTATATTCTTGTGGCTTCTCTGAAAGCACAATTGTGGAAATTCATCATAGAGAGAAAAGATGCAGTTCATCTTATGGACATTTTTTCAGTCAGCATGCTTTATATAGCAGAAGGTGAACACAGTATTGTCTAATTTGTTCCCTACTGAAATTTACCCTATTAACAGTGACATAACTGGATAGTATTTACAAGCTGTGGAGCCACTAAATAGAGCCTTAATAGCCAATGTTCATGCAGGCAGCTTAGGGAGCATGTCTTTAAAGGTCAGACTTCTGATTTAAGATGTAACTAGTCTGCTGGAAGTTTTATTTGCCTCTGAAAATATCTGTGTAAATTTGCACTTGGGAAAATAGAAAACCCATTCCTGTAGACTGCTCCCAGCCCACCCTGGTATTCTATCTGCAGGATTGCAGAGGAGTGCTGTATGACCTTGTGTACTGAGAGATGGTTTCACTTACAGCTCATTCTTCGTAACAGGTGATTGCAAATCCTACTTACCCAATCTTTGGCTAAACAGCAGAAGAGTTGTGAAACTTAGGACCTTTCTGGAGGTTGCTGAAAAACTGACAGGTGTTTCTTAAAGCATGGCATTTTTTTATATATTTCATGCTCTGAATACGACCTTACGAAAACTTAATAGAAGCTAGATTTTTGCATGTAGTATGCAAATGAATTAAAAAAATGTTTTAGGACAAATATTTGCTCTATTAGAATTTAGGCACTACAGATAAATTTGAACATTCAATGATAATTTTTGATTTTTAAAGTAGTGAGGTTTAACATGAAAAAAACTAATTAGTACTTTCCTGGATTATCAGTAAAAAATAACATAAAGACAGACTTGGTTTGGAAGTGTTGGTTAGGAATGGAAGTTGTTTTTTGTTTTGTTTTGTTTTGTTTTTTTTTAAAGAAGTTGCAAAAATATCTCATAAGGTTACATAATTTGAAAGACTTCACAAGTTAGCTTACAATATTTGTATTTATGAAACTGACTTAACACTTGAATTTTAGATATGTTGGTGTTGAATGCCGATCCTTAATAACAGTGGCATATCTTTCTCCATTAATGTTACTTAACAGAATTCACAAAGTAGTTCAGAAGTAGGACATAAACTCTCAAAGAGTTTTCTCATGTGGATATACTTGGCCATCCTCCCACTGTTTTATTTAAAAAACAAACAAACAAACAAAACCTCAGAGATAGGGAAAGATTGAGGGTGTGAAGTCCAGAAGTCAGAAAATGACAAATTTATGGTTACTGCTGCCACCCTGATTTTAAAAAAAATAAAATTTAAATTTATTCCTTTCTCTAACCCACAAAATGAATGAGGCATAAATCTGCAGAAAAACGTATGCTGTCATCATATACTGATCTCAGAGATAACCAGACACACAGACAAAAGCTTATGAACTGCAGAAGTGAACCTACACATTTGAAGTGAACCTACTGCAGTTGATGATACTGGATTTACTTTGTTTACATTTATCTGACTGTTCTGACATGCTGCTAAAATATTTCAAGAACTGTAAGTGTGAGTATGAAATCAGGATATTTAAAGTTTTGAATGTTACACCTGAATTAGATAGGATGATGGCCTTTTTAGTTCTGTTCAGTTACATCAAAAGATCACAGCTAAATTTTCTGATTTTTTTCTGGATAGCTTGTTGTTTATTTAATTACACTAATGAATGTTTAACTTTGTTATATGTAGTATGGATGGAGAGGTTAAAGAAGTGTTGATGATAAACCACATAGTGTTTCTTTTGAATAGTCGATAGAAAATATGTCTCCTTAACATTCATCATTCCAAGAAGAAATAACATAGGTATAACAGAGAAGCAATACTGCTGCTAGGGTAAGCGCAGACGATACAAGCCTTCTTGGAATCCTGGCCTCTTAGCCAAGACTAGTTGTGTTGATGCTTTTTGCCACATCTCCACTGCCATCCGTAGTAGACCTAAATTACCAAGAAATACTGAGTATGAACTATGTTTGCTTCTGTGATACTAAATTAAGCATTGACTTTTGTCCTGTATGTGATAATGAAATTTAGAGTTTCTGCTTAAATATCAGGAAAAAAAAAATGAGGCAAATGGAAAGAAAAAGCTTTTAAACATCTTTTATTGCATGAGACTTTTTTTCCCCTCCTTTTTATGCAAACCATAGTCTTCAGCAGATTCTTGCTTTCATGCTCTGCTTACTTACATATTGGAGAAGGGAACAAGAGGAGATGAAATTTCAGCACTCATACAGAAGATTCTGGGTGGAATAAGGAAAAGAATATTAGGTTATTAGGCAAGTTAAGGTTACAGTTTGAATAGACTGGTAAAATCAGAAAAAAATGAGACAATTTATAAAAGCTTCGCTATTTAAATGTTAATAAATCAGTAGACATTTAAACAGCCTGAGTACACATACAGGCAGTTATTGTAGAGCAGTCACCCCAGCATAAGGGTCAGAGCCAGCAGTACAATAACTTGTCTGAGTAGCAATGGTTTTAATTTCTTGAGAGGCTGAGAAATAATGGCAACTAACTCAGAATGCACACTGTTATTTTAATGACATTCTTGAAATATTTAAAATGCCCTTGGCTTGATGCTTTCTTGAGGATTCTGAATTCAACTTTCATAGTTAAAGATCTTTATTTTATTAAGAATGTTACTATATTGAAAGCTTATTATGGATGTTTTTTGATTGCATTGTTCACTTGTGCAAGGCTTGAACACTTACTGGATTATTTTATTTTCCTCATCCTTAGCTGATGGATTGTGATCCACTTTCACAAGACTGTGTATTACTTTATTTCAGGGCTATTGTAATCCTTTGATTTTTCCATTGTTAAACCCAGCACAAACCACAAAATGACCTGGACAAAAACCCCTCAAATCCCCCAACCTTTCCAATCTGTTTTCAAAATGTCACTATCTCATTGTGACCAAAAGAATACTAATTTACATATTGAATTCCCTGATAACCGAGTTTGATATTTTATAGCTAGATATAATACTTAAAACTCATACTCTAGGGTTTGGTGTTTGGTTGTTTGTTTGGTGGTTTTTTCCCTTCCCAAAATAAATACTACTCAATGGAAGATGATCTCTGGAAAAAATGGTCGTGGAAATAATGGAGTGCAGCATATTTTATCATATATAATATTTCCAGTCTTTTTCTACAGTTGCTATATCAGTTATAATGGTTACCTGGTAACTTCACTGCAAGTGTGAACTTTAGTCTTGCCAAAAAGGGTATTCCACATTTTATTCCTCATACATATTGACCAATTGTTCTGTTCTGCTCTGACAGCTTTATGCTATGTGCCTTGTGCCAGCAGTATTAAGCTCAACAGTAAGATCATTTGTTAATTGCTTGTCTAAAATGTAGCCCAGCAGAGGGGAAAAACCCAAGCAAACTCAAATTTGAGCAGCATCAGTTCTTGCTAGTACAGTGTGTGTCTATAAACACCAGCACCAGAACAAGGGATGTGGTAGCAATGATAGGTAAGGCAAGCTGGAATGTTCTATTTGCTGAAAGCACAGCCTTAGGAAGAGTGGTTAAAGCAACCATGTAATCAAAACTTTGGTTTTGAATGTGAGCAATATTATCAAGGGAGAAAGCAGAAGTCTCCACAGTATGCATATTTTTTTTAAAGCGTGTTATTATTTAACAGTCACAAATTCCCTTTTTGGCTTTTCTACAAGATTTGGATTTGGGTTTTTTTGTTTTGTGGTTTTTTTTATCCCTGATAGCTGTATAGAAAACTCATATGAAGACACTAAGTTACTGAAGAAAAATAGGGTTTTTTTTCTGTGCTGAATTAATGGAGTGCAAAATCCCTCTAATGATCTGCTGAAATGTTTCTTGATAATGTCAATTAATTCACAAGCAGTAGTGCGGAATGGGTAGTAAAATAATCATCTATTCTGTCCATAGCCAAAGAAGAACAATTTAAAAAAAAAAAATAGATCTAACCTGAATGAATTAGTTTGGCTGGTTTCAAGTGATATGAGAACCCTGCTGACAGGAGTATTTACCAGCAGATGACTAATACCAGAAGGGATTTGTGGTGTCTGCACTGATACATTTGATGGACACAATAAAACCTTTGACATTTTGGCTCTTACTGGGGTTTGACAGATTTGATCTGGTCCACAGGACAATGCTAAGTTTTTTTTTTTTTTTGAACTGGCAAGAAATTCTATACCTATTAGAAAATGCTAAGAAAGATATGGGTAAATCAGTGAACTGAAAGTAAAAGAGTAGAAAGTCGTCCAATGTCTTTGATTCCTTCAAAAAATTAAGTAATGCCAGTTCTGTTTGTATGATTTCAGGAAAAGCACGAAATATTTGCTGACATCTTCTTTGAATAGTTGTGGAACAGAATTGGCTCATTTATTATACATAAACAAACACAGGAACTTCCATTTAACTGTTGAGAGAGACGTTTTATAATTGTGCTCCTGCAGAAGCACTCATAAAATTATTAACATACATTAAATTGTTTTTTAAAAAAAACCCAAACCTGTTTTAGGACATATATCCTGGTGTTTGCTAGAAACCTTTCAAATCTTTGACTTCCTGTATTTTATTACAAAATTTGATTCCTGCAAGATCTGGAAGTCAGAATCTGGTTTAGCTTAGATGATTAAACCCTAATATTAATAATATGATTTGATATAATTTTTTTTTCTGTAATTTTACAGTAAATAGTACAGCTGTGCAGGTCTATGGTAAAACCTTTATAGTAGCAGAGGGACTCCAGGTGCTGCAGTGCTTTAAGCTAACATTTTGCAATATGGTATATGACTACTGAGGTATCTGTTAAACCTAATCCTAAAGAAGTCTTTAGAAATTGTAAAGTTCTGCAAGAAGTTTTTTTGGAAAACATGTTACTCGTAATGTAATGCCCAAGTAAATTTTTGAAGGTATTTATAGGAAATGTTTTTATAAGAAATTGCAAGATTCAGAAAACCATTGTCTTTAAGACAGTGTTTAAGGCTAAGCTTGAGAAGAAATACTGTGAAGCAGCAACAACATTCTCTGCTCTAGTGTCACTGTAGCAGTTATATTCTTGTGCTGGAATCTATAGCAAGGAAACCAAGCCAACTTAAGAAGTTAAACAACTGACAGTGTATCTCATTAACATGCACATAATGAAAAGCTGCATTGTCCTGTACATGTACGATGAACACAAAACAGCTGCAGCCACAGGCAAACTTGTAAACATTTGTCTTGAAGCCAGATACAGGCTAATCTGATTTGATCAATACTTATGATACTATGTTAAATAATACCATTTTGAGAAACTGCTCAAATTAGCGATGAGATTAAAAGCATTTTTAGTGTTCTGCTGAATAGCAGATGAAGTTGGAGTTGTCTGCTGAAGTAGTAATACTATGTACGACTTCTAGATCCGAAATGAGCAAAACACACAGAGAAGTTAATCTTTTTTGTCCTTTCTCTTTAGATGAACTTCGTCAAGCTATTGTGGCCATGATGAATAGAAAGGATGAACTGGAAGAACAGAATAGGTAGTTTTTTTTTTCTACTCAAGGGGCACTATAAAAATACCTGTTCTCTAGTGCAAACTGGCCTTTGTGTAAAGCAGCTAC
Source organism: Ramphastos sulfuratus (assembly GCA_013399055.1). Classification (NCBI taxonomy): domain Eukaryota; kingdom Metazoa; phylum Chordata; class Aves; order Piciformes; family Ramphastidae; genus Ramphastos; species Ramphastos sulfuratus. The sequence goes on from WBNM01003790.1 coordinate 291,626, forward strand.
GCATAATTTTTGTGTAATCTTTTTATACCTGTGTATGTAGTATTTTCCTGTGAAAGGTAAGCTTAATACTTCAGTATTCAATGGTTGATACTGAAGACTAATGTTTGCAGTTCAACTTTTTCCTTTGAATTGGAATCAGCTGTAGCTCTGTGGTGGGAGCTTTTGCTAGTTGTTGTTTGCTGAAAATCAGAGCTTATAGTCAAAAGATTAAGGTCTACTAAGACAGCTTTCCAAATGAGTAAAAGTTTGTCTTTCTACAAACATTCAGATTTTTTTTTTTCCCCCCTTCCAGTGCAGAAGTGATGTAGGATGGCTAACAATGTTACTCTGAAAGTGGTTGTTGTCTGGGAGTGTCTTTATGCCCACTTGGGGAAAAATGACAATATAAAAATGATGTCGCTCATGTAAAATGCTACCAAGCCTACATTTTATTTAGTCTGCTGTAGCACATTGTTGGTTGAATAAGATTGCAAATATATTCAAGATGTGCTGTTGTTATGCCATAGTAGGGCTATCTTGGAAATTTACGTTTTTCTTATAGTTGTATTTGGTTTATTTTTTTGAATGTTGAGGCCACCAACAGATCGCATTTTCCTGCTGCTTATCGTCCTCACTCCCATCATTGCAAATTATTACCCCATTCAACTTTGGAGTTTTTGGCCGAAGGACCAGGATGCTTTGTGATTTACTATTATGTATCATGCTGACTTTTGCTATCTCACCAAAGTTTTTATGCAGAGGTGTATTGCAGTGCTCAGTAGAGACAAGACTCCTACCTTTTTCCTTCTTTTGGTAGTAAATGTATTGGCAATAGCTTGTTCCTGAGATGTGTGGACTCGCACTGCAGCACTGAGTTCATTCTACTTGGTGGTATCATATGTACCATAATATGTTGATTTTTGGGCATGTTGATGATATTGTAATAGAAGTTAATACTAAACACTTAGAAATGTTTCTGTTTGGTAATTCACAAAAAGCTCCAAGGAAAAATTTATTACATTAAATAATGAAATTTTAGTATAACATTAATGGTATAATTCAGGCAACCTAGTCTGTGATTTGTACAGTGTCCTCTAATTACCAGGTAGCACTTGCAGTGTTCTAACAGAGGCTGATGCCTTCTTCCAGATCTCTGAGAAATCTGCTTGATGGAGAGATGGAGCATTCTGCAGCCCTAAGACAGGAAGTGGACAACTGGAGAAGGAAAGTAGCAGAACAAGAAGAGCGACATGCCATGAAAGTCCAAGCCTTGGCACGGTAAGAAGGGTTGAATGTGTCATAAAAAGTGACAGCAGTGGAACAAGGAGATGAAAGATTCTGCATACAGGTGAAAAATACTTTCAAGTAATTTAGTTTTTAGAAGAATATAAGCAATTTATGACTAAAAATCCCATGGACTTCAGTTGAATTTAAGATGGGAAAAAAAGGTGTAAGATTTTCTGACAAATTTAGTGGGTTTGTTGTCTTTGTTTTGCTAGTTATTATTCTTGTTACAGCTCTCTGTCCAGTCTGGAACAAATCACAGTATCAAAGTCCTGTTTTTTTTTTTCTTCTATTGGCTATATGATATTCTTCATGTTGTTAAAGTATCTGGCACCATCTGCAAATAGCATTTTCTTAACCTCAAAACTGATACAGCTTTTGGATGTTAGGGGTGAATTGGGCAACAAAAAAGCTGTGTCAGTATTTCTTGTGAACAGACTGATGTTGTTGCCCTGGAATAATGAAGTGCTTATTCTGTTGGAGTGGGTGGAAGAGGATGGATGCTTTGGTGCACATGTAAAACTTGTTGTTGTTCATGTGTTTTACTCCACAGTAACACACTCTTGTAGTTACATGCTGAGATTAGTTTGAGGACCCCTCTGTTCCCAGCTATTTCTTACTTCAATAGAAATTGTGCTGAGTGGACTTGGTGTCAGTTAAATTGAATAGGAATAGTTACGTCTTTATTTATTGCTTTCAGTTATATAGAATGTGTCAGCTGCTGCTGACACAGATGCTCTTATATATATATCCTCATGGAAGTATGGAGTAAGGAACGGATTATCTATCCTCTTCAGTGATGTTTCCATCCAATCTATCTTCCTTTGATCCGATTATTTAAGCATGACTCTGTGTTCCTTGAGATTGTTTGTCTGTGTTTTTTTTTTAATGTCCTGTTGTCAGATTTGCATGGCTGGCCACTTTACTGATTACTTTATCATAAGCAACAGTTGTTGCCAAACAATATCAGCAGTACCAATTTCTGAGGTGGTGCAACTCCTTTCCCCTAGCTCTAGGCACATGAGATGAAACAGGTTGCTCAGGACCATTTCCAGTCAGGTTCCTCCGTAGAGGAAGGCTTCACAGTCTGTCTGAGCAGGGTTGCTAGCAGTGACCCATTGGCAGTGCACTTCCTAACACAGATGCTGTTGGCTGTCTTTGCTACAGCGGGTGCATAGCTGGCTTTTGATCAGATGCTTCTCTACAGCACTCCCAAATCCTTCTCTACAGAGCTGTTTTCTAGCCCCTATCATGTATGATGCCTACCACTAATCCTCCCTAGGTGCAAGATTTTTGCATTTTCCCTTGTTGAAATTCAAGGGGTGTATCTTGAGTCCAGTTCTCCAGCCTGTCCAGGCTACACAACCACTGGGTATATCCCAGTGTATTGCCCTTGAACTTGGTGAGGATGCACTCTGTCCCAACATTCAGATCATTAATGAAGGCGTTAAATAGTATTGGTCCTAGTAGTGATTTGCCTCCAGCTTGACTTTGTCGTACAACTGTTCTGAAAGAAAATAATTTTAACCCTCTTTGTCTAAATGTGGTTTAGCTTAACAAAGATCTGACAGTAAATGCTGCTGGAATAGTGTGGTTTTCTTCTAACAAGTCTAGAGCTCTAGACTAACCTACGCTGCCTAAGATCTTGCGGATGATTCACACATGTAGTAAACAACAAACCTATCTCGTGTGTTAAATAAAATTTGTAATAAGGCACAGATTACTAAGAGAAGTGTTTTGCTTTCTGTCTGTATGTGCCAGTTGTAGACAACCACAGATGAGCTTCCTGTAAGCTTTTTATTGCATAACAGGGCTAGTATCTGAAAATGATAAAGCTTTCTTGATTAACAACAAAAGAAAGTATTCAGAATGTTACTAACTCTGATGACACAAGCTGCACTGCTCATTTGGAGAGAGGGAGAGAAGCATAAGTGAGTTTGGCATTCAGGTGATGTGGGGCAATTGAGACAATGCACATAGTTCATCATTTAATATTAATGTTTCAAGTTATAGGAATTGTATTCATATTTCTTTGACTCACTTCCCCCACAGTTTTAGAATTTGCAGTGACATGTGGGTGAATCAGATATTTGTCATGCCACGTACCTTTTTAAAGAATAGATAAGGAGATCTGAAGAGACACTCAGTCTAGTTTGTTAATTTTAAACAACTTTATTTAATTTCTCTTGTTGCTGTGGAAACTGGATATGTTGTGTTGATTGTTCTTTTGAACGTCCGTTTACCTTGTCACATGAAAACAAAGTGTTAGAAACTGCTTAGGTATGGCATATTCTTGTATCACATGTTATTTTGGACATTGGATGTATTTCTTTAATTATTCATTGCAGCTCATTTTCTAGCACATAGACTTCTCATGTAGTTACTTTGGAGTATAGATTTTTCTTTTGAATTCTTCTCTTGGTTCACTTTGTATACCGTATATGTTGCTGTCTGCAATATTAAGAGTAGTAATTTTTTAAAAAAAATTGTTGACATTATCACTTTTGTAATATCTGTAAAATTGATTTATTTAGCTGTTTTTTTTTAGACTCTCCAAACAGTCTTTAGCGTCCTGGACAAAATTCTAGCTTACTTACAGAAATTTCCCTGACCTTTATAAGTTCTCTTTGAAAAATGGAAAAATTCTTAGGTCATTTTAGTTTCCAGTAGTGGTAATCTCTTTCTTCCTTGTAAAGTATTTGAATAGGTTTTTCATAATGGTTATGATACCATGCTCCATGCTGACATATTTAGACTTCTGGTGAGAAATCTTTGTCTAGCTGGCGTAAATATTTTTTTCATGAATGAATTATTTAGACTTGTTTCAGTGTAGTAGTTAGAATTAAACTGTGTTTTCTGATTATCTGTTTTCCTGAATATCAGCGTCTGTTTCTGGAAAAATTGACTTGTTCTTTGTAGTCCAGGAAATTAAAAATGTCTTAAAATGCATAAAATCATCAAAGACTGTTAAAATTTGATTGGTAATCAATAGTTTCTTCTCAATGATTTAGAAACTTCCTACAAAAGGAAAGAGTAAAGGTTTAATAGTTCAGAGAACTGATTTGAAATTCATAGAAATATGAATATAGGAACGGGCTATGGCTAATCGGACATGATTTCATAGAATGACAGAACAGTTTCGGTTGGAAGGGACCTTTAAGGGTCAGCTAGTCCAGCCCCCTGCAGTCAGCAGGAAAATCTTTAGCTAGATGAGGTTGCTCATAGCACCATCCAACCTGATCTCAAATGTTTCTATGGATGGAGCCATCTGCCATCTCTCTGGGCAATCTGGGCTAGTGTTTCATCATTCCCACTTCAAAAAATTTTTTCCTTATATCTAGTCTAAGTCTTCCCTCTTAATTTAAAACCATCATCCCTTGTATTGCAACAAAGTCTGTCCCTGTTTTTCTCATAGACCTCTTTAACTACTCAATTTATTACAGTCCTCCCCAAATGTAAAGTAAATATCTAATTTTGTACTGGCCGTTCTGAATTTCCTTGTCTAGTATTTCATCTTTATTAATCACCAGTTTATTTAGACTGTATCATTTTCCTGCCATCAGTATAGCATAGTATAGAAAATCTAAATTGCACAGTTAATGTAAAATTCCTGATTATGAGATAATTTATTTCACTGATGTGTTTGTATGGTCCTGCAGAACTGGTTTTCCTAGTACTTTGCTGTTGATCTGTTTGTTTAATGTGCAATTGATTCTTTTTTTTTTCATTTCGATAACGTAACATAGATAAAGCTTATTACTACAGATAATATATTAATTTCCTTTGAAAAGAGCTTTCATCTATTTTGATAATCTATTCTTTTTATCAACAGAGAAAATGAGGTGTTAAAAGTGCAGCTTAAGAAGTATGTAGGAGCTGTCCAGATGCTCAGAAGAGAAGGTCAAACAGTGGAAGGTAAGGATGAAATGAAGGAAGGAAAAAAAAAAAAGAGATCCGTGCACAGGGTTTGTTTTTCTGTATGCCGCCATTGAGACAAGAGTTTATGGGAGGGATAGATACAATACCCACATGATGGAAGTAACTTCTGGATTCATATGAAAATTAACAATGAACCAATGGCCAGTGAACAGATGTGTCTCTGGTTTACAGGAATCCTGGAATGGATCCCTGTAGATATCCAACCATCCAATCCTGTGCAAGCCATGATCCATAGCTGACACTTCAGCTACACAACAACCCTTGTGCTGTTGGGGGCATGGTTCATGCTTCACGTGCTCCTACGACCGGTATGCCATCAGCCTTCCCCCTGTTGAAAAATACCAGCATCTGAAAAGATGGCAGTTCTGTTTCTGTGAGAACTGTTCCTGATGCATCTCTGGCTGGGATGTTTGCTGTTGTATAAACAGTTTTATGGTGCAGATTGATATCAAGCAAAAAGAACGTTATGTGATGACATACTTTCAGATTACTGCTGAGCAGAAACTATAAAGAAGTCTTCGATTTCTTTACTGAGTCATCACTAAAATAAATGAAATCATTTTTGTGAAAATGGAGGTTAGCAGGAGATAATTGCAATTATTCACCTCTTCCAACCATGGAATAGTATCTCCTAATAGTGAAAATATCATATTTGATATCTTTTCCTTTTGAAAAAAAATATTGATGTAGACTTTTGTACTTCATTTTAAAGAGTGTTTTCTGGTGGATAAAGTGGTCTGACTTTTCTTTTTTTTTCCCCAATAAGGAACTTCCCAGAAAGAGATATCATATAAAAATTTAATTTAAAGAATAGTATGTGAATTAATGTGATATTGGCACATAAGAATAATTATTTTGAGAAGAGAAAATTTCTTATCTCTAGTACTGTTAGTGTTGTTTTGGAAATCCATATTTGCAGACAGTTTGGAATAAAGTATCTGTCTGAAGCCCAGACATGTCACTTTTTCTGAGTTGCTCTGCCTCTGAAGAGCTGATGTATCTGAGAGATGAGTTATGTTGTCACCAGTGCTAACTGTTTTTCTTTAGCGGTCAGTGGTGATAGAAGTGTCCATGACCGGATAAATTGGAGTCTTGATTCTGTATCATCTTTTGGTGGGTCGTGTTTTAGCAGTGGCTACAGAAGGTGTTTGGAGAGACAAGGAGGCTTGTCAGAAATTGGCACCATCTGTCTATCTTCTAATTTTTTCACTTTCTTTGTCAATATTGTGGTCATATATGTGGCCGTATGAATGAATACTATGTTAATTCTGCTCTTAAAGGCTAGTTATTGTACTTATCTGTAGTTCAAAAACTTCATTCATCCTTAAAAGTGTTTTTGTTAGTGAGACCACATGTTTTTACTTCCGACTTTGCTGGAGTGTACTGATTCATATTAAGAATTATTCACCAAAACCATCGCTTAAGCTTCTTATAATAGCAGAAATTATCCTTCATTAGATACTGACAGTTTCCATGATGAGTGTAATTATAGGAAGAAAAAAAAAAAAGGGATATTTCTAGGCTAGCTATATTCTGCCATGTTAAAATTATGCAAATTAGTGAGTGATAAGAATAGAAACTGAGTAGGATGGTCAGATTTTATACATGAAAAAGGGGGTTGGAACAGTACCAACAATTCTAAAAATGAATATGTGTATAGTTTATGCTCAGAGGATATTTAATCAATCCACTGTAATTTTATGTAATATTTATCAGAAATGACCAGAATATATTTCAGCCATGTGCATTATTTGTAGTAATGTTTCTTATATTCTAACATCATGCATTGTCTTTTTAGTAAAACCAATGTTTATTTTCCCTTAGTTGCCACTGGAGATTTATGTGAAAATTGTAGTAGTACTGGAGCCTCTAACTCAAAAAAGTACTTCAGCATGTAAATAATCCCTGAGAATTAGTATGTTTAGATACACTTCAAAAAAAGACAGTGAAATAATATTTTTTCTTTCACCAGACTTACAGAAACAGTATCCCTCATGGTTTATATACATAATTTGCAGTATATCATTGTAAACATTCATGTTTGCGAGACATGAGTCTTCATAATGAAGAGTATTTGCATTACTAGAAAGAGCTATTTGTACTTATATATATAAATAAATCACTGTGTAATTTAAGGCAAATTAGTCCAATTCTGGTGTAACTTAAGTGACCGTATCAGTTGGTCTGAAGTGATTTTGTTCTTAATTAGCTTACATGCATGAATGGATTAGGAGTGTATTTACTCCAGTTTTATTACTATGGTCTGAGTTTGTGACAATTTTGTGAAGAAAACAGGATGAAGAAACTGCTGTTTTCTTTGCTTTTGTCACTGTAAGTCAGAATTCTTGTTGGTTTCTTAGATATTAGTTTACACTCTCCTAGACTAAAGCTTCTAACAAACCTTACCATGTAGACAGGGACACAGAACTCTGATCTATTAAAACTTGGAGAACTCCAAGCTCTCCTCTTGCTGTAATGTTAGGAAATTGTCTTCAGGGATGATAAACTCTTTCATAAGCCTAATTTCAGTATTGTTCTGTGTTATAATAATGAGTAATTTCAGTGATGATTAATCTTGTTCCAAATGGTATCAAAAGCCTGCAATGTATTGTAGATTTCAGAACACTATGTGTTTAGGCTTCCTGTGAAACTGTTTTGAAGGAGTCAAAATAAATTTAGCTTATGCTGTTATTTTTATGACTATCAATAGAGAAGAATCTACATGTTTGCTACAGTAATCACATCAGATGCGAGTACATCAGAGTATGGCTTTTAAATAATTTCCTAAATTAATAAATGAAACTCAGCATAATACTTTGCCTCATAGTGACTTAAAAAAACCCAACAAAAACCCTACTTAGCAAATGTGATTATAAATGAATTGCCTAAGAGTCAGAACCATGTCAAGTTCAGAATATCATGCCAGCTTTGAAAATGAGTGGTCACTCTGTAGACTGAGCAGTTTGATATGGATATTTAAATATTTTATAAATGAGCATCCTGATTTCTCAGCCATCAGCAGGAGCTGAATGTGTACCGTCCTTCAAACCTGCTTAGGTGTAATAATATTATGTATAGGAAAATGCTGATCTTAGCAGTTCTGGCTGAAGCAAGATTTATTAGAAATAACTCTTAAAATAGCTTTCAAAATTCACTTCATAATAATCTTCTGAATGTATATATATTTTTCTCAAAACAAAAATTAGTTTCCAGGCACCAGAGTATTTAGTCAGGTGAATTATGATGTCTTCTGTCTACCATATAGTGGTTATATATATAATTTAGATTTTGAAAAATGGTGAAATGATTTGTTATACTTCTCTTTCATTAGGGCTAGGGTACTTTATATTATCTAAGCTTTTTTTTAGAAATCCAGGATCTCTGAGGAACAGTTGATTTAGAATTTGGAGAAGACTTAAAATAGGCCTTAAAGCGATCATCAGATACATAAAGGATAGCTAGGAGCACAAATAAAATAAACTGCAGTTTTAATTCACTGTGTGAAAAAAAGTAATGGGCTTAAATGGCAGGTGAAGTTTGATTAGCTATCAAGAAAACCTTTCTGAGAAGAATATTTAAATTTAAATAGATTGTGCAGGGAAGCATAAAATCTCCATTATTGGAGGTTTCTAGGAATAAATTAGACAATTAACTGTCAGGAATGAAATAACTACAGCTATTTCTGCTTTACACAACCCCAGGAAATACTAGATGAAGTATGGAATGTCCATTCTCAATACTATTTTCTCTAGTTTGTGTGTTATATAAGTAGAAGTAAATACTTAAAAGAGAAGCATAGGCTTAATTTTCAAGGACTTTGGCTAGGAATTGCAGTTACTTCCTACAGATAGTAGATAACTGGAGTCACAGAACAGAAAATGCTTTTAGTTTGCTTTTTGTTCAGTTTGACAGTCTCTGTCTAACACTGCTTACAAGAAAGCTCCCTGCAGCATTTGTGTTTTAGTACTTGTACTGTTTGATATTGCATCCTATTTTGACACTTGTAATAATTGTTTCTTTTAGAGCTACTACTTCTGAACAGGTTGTCCTGTGTAAGTTTATGTAAGATTATGTTTACATAAGTTAGCATTTTAATTTGAGATCTCTTTTTTTCAGTTCTGCCAAATATTTGGAGCACTGATGGTGAATTTCCTATCCCAGAACAAAAGCAAGCAGAAAACACTGAGGAACTGGCCAGCTCTTATGAAAGAAAATTGATAGAGGTAAAGTTTGTACTACACGAATTTTACAAAATTGTAATTGTAACGTAACGCTTGAAGCTCTAAGTAGTTTCTTTACTTAGTTGTTATTTTTTCCCCATTAGTGTAAAAGAAAGTCTGATTTATGCTTTAAAAAGAAAAAAATGGGAAGATTTACTTCTGTGGTTAAAATACACATGTCTTTGTTCAGCTTCAAAGCACATTTAAAACAATTTGATAATGAAAAATATTTTCCTAACAAGGGTACACGTTTACACTTAGCTATTGAAAATTAAGCTTCTAACAAGTAAACAAGCTCCTTAAGGTTATAACTGGTGATGAAGAAGTTGAAAGGATCACAGACGACAGCTTAAGGTATTGTATAAGTTACAGTACCTATTTAGAGACATGGCTGTTTTGTCAGTTGAGCTTTAAAATGAGGGCATCCTGATATCTGTGGATGTTTCTGTGCTTCCTTGTTGTTTCGATTGCCAAATTGTGTTTAGTTTATGTAGCTCATTGAACATTGCATTATGGAATGATGATGGAACCTACTAGTTCTGTTATATGACCATGTTAGAAAAAGTTCTCAATGCAAGATTCACTTTTAAGACTACTGTAAAATTCATTAATGAAAAAAAAAAAAGAAAGATCAGAGTTTCGCCCTAAATTTAAATATAATTATTTTCCAGACAAAAGTAATGAAATTTAATATCCAACACCCATATCTCCTATTAAATATTAAATGAACATTTTTATAAAAAGTAAAACAATTCTCTATGTCTTTCTCTTGCCCAAAATACTCTGAAATTGGATACTCGTATTAACTGATTAACTTGAAGATGACTAAAAGTGCAGGTCATGCATCAAAGAGATTAATATGGTTCCTTTAAAACATTTATACTTGGTTATCCCTTTCTCATAGGACCATGTGAAACTAATTCTCTCTAATGCATTCCTTTTGGTTGGATTCTTAGTACTTTGTTCTGTAACCATCAAAAGAATATCTTAATTAAAACCTCAGGTAAGATTTTCTTCAGCTTTAAAAGCAGCCTCCTTAGTTCTGCTGAGTTGCGCTGCATGTTCAGGAGTTTGTTTCTAACACATCTGAGTTTGTGTTAGCAGTAGCACTGAGGGTGCAGCATAGATGTAACCACTGTAGAACCTTATTTTAAGTCATACGCTGAAGTCTGGATCTGAATCTCACTTACTTGTCTGTAACAGCATCTTTGTATGCTCAAAACAGGATGCAGCCCCTGTAACAATCTTCTTTTCAAAAGTTAGCCTGTGTTGTGTTCCAAGTTGAGGACTAGGATAAGAAAAACACTCTTGAATGCTGTTCTGACATTTCTATTCAACTAGAGTTGGGTCTGAAAATTTTTCAGTCTTAAGCAGTTTCAGTAACTGCTTTTGTGCCTAGCAGACTGTTTCAGCTAAGACAAAAATTCCCTTGAATTCCTTGGTAGTTAATCAGGGTATTGAGATCTCCCCACAGAGAAATGTCTAACTGTCAAGAGGATAAAAATTACTCTGAGTTAGAGATATTTTTTCCCCCCTTCTTTCTTTTTCCATTGAAATGATTCTGTTCATAATAATATATAGAAGAAATTTTCAGTTTCTTGCCAGATTTATAAAATAAATTGTATTTGTTACAATTCTTATGTTAGGATCTGTGAATGGGTGTATTTAACTATGTGGATAAAGAAAAATTGCAACAAATATTCTGAAGGAGTAAAGAAACTTAGAGAAACTTTTAGGGAACAAGTAAACACATCTCATTAGAGAGAACAGTACTTCAACTTTGCAGTTTCAGCCTTAGATAATTTTGTACTCTATTGAAGAGCAATTTTAGTGGTGGATTTAACCGGAATTCTGTTCAAGTTAAATGCTCACCATATGCTGAATGGTATGAGAGATACAGTGTCAATACATGACACTGAATTTTCATTTCACCTGGCATAGATTATTCCTCTTAGACTAGAGAGTGAGTAGACTAGCTCCTCTGTGGGAATAACTGACTTGTGATGTGCTGAAGCTTGTATCACAATCTAATAATCTTTTATTGTTCTGCAGAAACACTCATTCCTACTGGAATGTTGAAGTCAAACAAAATAGTGAAAAAAACCCCTCACCTCTCTAAGGCTTTCCTTGGAGAAACCTGTACAACAAACATTTTTATAGGAGTTGGAATTTTTCTACATAAATTAACCAGGAATTGTGCAGTTTTAAAGTTGCAAATGCTCTTGTGCATCTTCCTAAAGCTCACAGACTTAACTTTTTATGCGGTAGGTGTAGCACAATATTTTTATGCCTGACAGATTGATATCTGAGCATTTAGTGTGTGAGGCTGGGAAGGTGCATATGCTGGTCACATGAACACACTTTGTTCAAAGAAGTACACCCAGTAGATTAGAGCTGAGAATTGACTTCTGAATATTAGATATTTAAGAGATCTGACATCTGTCAAAAAGGTTAAGTTTAATGTTTTCTAAATTGCTGACAAATTATGCAGATCTTCTGAAAAGTTGAAGTGTTTCAAAATTTTGAAACAGTATCTACAAAAGGTAATGTTGGTTATAGAATCACAGAATTGCTTCAGTTGGAAAAGACCTCTAAGATCGAGTCCAATCCATTAAATCCTGTCCTGAAGTGCCGTGTCCACACATTTTTTGAACATCTCCAGGGATGATTCCACCACCTCCCTGGGCAGATTCTTCCAATGCCTGATCGCTCTTTCTGTAAATAATTTTTTCCTAATATCCAACCTAAACCTCCCCTGGCACACTTTGAACGATTTCCTCTTGTTTTATCACCTGATACTAGGGAGAAGAGACTGACCCCCAACTCACTACAACCTCATTTTAGGTAATTGTAGAAAGCAATGACGTCTCTCCTCAGCCTTCTCCTCTCCAGACTAAATCCCAGTTTCCTCAGCCACTTCTCATAAGAATTGTACTCTGAACCCTTCACCAGCTTTGTTGCCCTTCTCCAGACATGCTTCAGAAACTTAATCTCATTCTTGTAGTCAGGGGCTCAAAACTAAACTGGGTACTTGAGGTGCAGCCTCAGCAATGCCCAGTAGAGGGGCACAATCCCTTCTCAACATCTCAGATGTGTTGCAAGATTTTGTATTGTGATGTTTAACATAAAGCATCAATATTAATGTAAAAGTGCTTATCTAATCAGACAAAACAAAAAACTTGCTTTTTTGGGATTTAATCACTCTGAAATCTTTGGGTTTTGTACTTCCTTAAAGTCCTATTACAAGGAAAACTTGGTGTTAGTTCCATTACTGTTACTTGGATTTAGCTTTTAATTTGCTACACATTTCAGATTACTTTGCAAATTCAGAACTGATGAGACAGGTCAGTTTAGACACATCATATCTGGACTTAAACTAAGTTTTTTGCACATGTGCCACATTGATGAATTACTGCATTTTGAAGGACTCCCTCTAACAGTAAAAGAAATTGGAGAAGAATACTTGAAGTTCAGCTCAATTATAATTGATTTCGTGTGGGATTTTTTTGAGGTTCAATCAATGGCATCAGCTCCTGCATTGTCAAACTGAAGCTGTTTTTTCAGTTTGTTTTGATCACGTGAAGGGTGCAGGTTGTCTGGAACAAAGCACTAAATTAAAAGTAGGCACTAAAATAAATTGAATTAAACTGCTCTGTCTTGGGAAACTTCCTTGGAGAACAGGGAGAAGGCAGAATGGTAATTCAAGAACACTAAAACATAAAATTAATAGATTGTAGTAAAATGCCTCCAGAAGGAAAACTATCAACTCTTTAGAAATTTGGCAGCAGTCTAAGTTCCTGTGCTCTATTTGAAGGTCAATGCTCATCTTACTCAACTGTGCTTTCATAGTTCTACCCCGTTGCCTCTACTGCTCTCCAAGCTTTGGGTGGCTGTGTGAGGAGATGTTGAAACAGCTGCTGTAACCTGAAGATGTGTTCAACAGTATGTAGCCCTACAATGTCCACTGGAGGTGATCAATCAAGTCTTTGCTCCTGTTTTCATCTAACTAGTGTTAAAATTGTATCTTTCCCTGCTCTGTCCTGGGACTGTTGATCTGGTGCTCCACCTCTGATAGTGGCCCTCATCAGGATTCCTTTTCTTTATAATACAGGAGCCATATAGGGAGGATTTACTTGGAGATTTCTGACAGTGGGGTTTTCTGAAAAGTCTTTCTTTTCCCTTGTGAATAATTCTCTAAACCTTTTTTGGCTCAAATTTCTTTAAGGCTACGAGTCAAGTTATCAGTTTGAGACTGAGATAGATTATGTACTGGTGGATCATCCATCATAATCAAAACTTTTATTCAATTTTATTGTATAATGGTTCTGGTAGAAGTAGGTAAAAGTCTTACTGAATACACATCTCAAATTCCTTTTAGCCTTGCTCCCTGTTTCTCCTGGTTTTACCATCGTGTTCTCTTGATGATAACACATTACTGCTGCAATTTAGACTTCTGCGATTTGGGACCTTTTTTTCTTTTGGAGTTCTTCCCCTTTATGCTTTAGGCTTACACTTTACTTCTGTGTAAGAAAAATTCAAGAGCTCAATATCATCTTTAACTTTGATTTGAGTTTTATTGTTTCTGGCTTCTCTTGGCAGGGAACCAATTTAAACGTAGTTTGCTCTGTAATTTGGTATAGTTTTCATCCTTGTTTATTCGGCCTTGTTCACTCTCAAACATCCTGTGTCAGTTGCTGGTTTCTTGAAATTTTGACTCAAAAATGGAGAGCACAGACGTAGAGTGCATGTCCAAAGAGACGGTGCTCTAGGCCACATTACCTGTTGTGATGGTTTGGGAGTACCCTGCCCCCCCACACAATGAGGAAAAAAAGCACCCAGACTAGACTCAGCTGGCTAGAAGTTAAGGAATGATATGCTGAAGGAATATTTACAGCTTAGCACAATATACAAGCATATATATATATATATATATATACACACACAATATACATGAATATTTACAGAAATATACAGCAATATACAAGTTAAAGGTAATACAGAAACACAATACCCTTCCCAGAAATCAGAGTCCCCAGAAGGGGCTCCCAACCACCCTTCCACCTTCTTTCCACCCCTCTACCGTACCCCAAGGTCTGCATTACATGCAAAGTGAGTTTGGAGGATGGGCAAGGGGGGTTAGAACCAGGGTGATTAGTTAGGCTACACAGCAGAAAGCAGAAGACACACCAGCTCCCTGAGAGAGAAACTCTCTACCTTATCTATATTTGTGTCCTTGTTCTTACACATCTCAGCAAGCCTGAGTGAAGTAGACATCACCATTGTTTTCTTTTTACAGCCTATAATCTAATTTTTCTCATTAAAATATTCCAGTTAGCCTCAAACCAGCACACCTGTGTATAGTAGAACAAAAAGTATAAATGGAAGTTGCTATACATGTGAGAAATAAAGTACTCCTGCCTTTTTTTCTCCTTTTTTTTTTTTTTTTCCTCTCCTCTCTAAATAGAGTGCAATTATCCCTTTGGCTTTGTTTTTCAGGTGGCTGAAATGCACGGAGAACTGATTGAATTCAATGAGAGGCTGCACCGTGCTCTGATGGCTAAAGAAGCTCTTGTGTCCCAGATGAGGCAGGAACTAATTGATCTGAGAGGGCCAGTAAGTGTGTGTTTGTTACAATGTAGCATACCACTCTAGAATAAGCTCTAAACCATTACTCGGGATGAACAGCTCATAATACATCTGTCAAGAACACTTTACTTGGTATTTTTCATAATGTTTGATTCTGTTTAGCAGAATTGAATTTAGAGTAGATCTTCAGACAATAAAATGTTTTTCTACCAACTGTTGCTTCACTTTGGCTTTTTGTGCTGAAAAAAAAGATTGAACTGAAATGTGAAAATGAACAGGGAGGAAACAGGAGTCAAGAATGTTTCTAATAATTGTCCATCTTCTGAAGGAGACATATTTTGATAGGTTTTGCTCATGTGATAATGTGATATTGCTTCTTACTTTTTTTGTTTGTGCTGGAAGCATTCATGCCTGTTTTATTGTGTAAGATTAATGTAGAGTGGCTGAAGGCAGTTCTATGTATATTAGTGTAGCAGGGTTTCACCTTTTATTTTCAGCCTTTTAGATGGAAACAATCACACATTGTTGTGTTAAGAGATGACAAATGATAAATCATGTGCATATTATAACTGTACTTTCTTGCTAGGAGATTTTGGGCTGTATGTCTCTGTTCAGAGACTTTGTTTTTACCCACATACCTCCATATCTTAATCCAGTAGTTAGATATTGATACTATCAGTTATTGATACTAGTGTTGGATACTAAGAGAAAATTAATTCCTGAAGCTTTTCAGAAGAAGAAGAGATAGTATATTTTTAAGGACTAGGTAATTGTTAGTTGTTACTAGTTGATACTGCCCAGAATAGAACAGTGTATTGAATACAGACCTAAAGATTTTTGTTTTATCATGAGAAATGGATAAATTTTAGTTCTACATTAGTAAAGGAAACCTCTGTGCTGATTGTTACTTAGTAGATTTTAATTAGAACTTTCAAAGTTGGTAAAGTTTGTAATTGTCAGAAATTGTGGGATATGAATATTTGATCCTACTTGTTGAAAAGTATCAGCCAAATTCTTAACATTTTGTTATTAAAATAGCAGATATAATTTACAGTTTGTTATAAGAATTAACTTTCATGTTTTCCCACTATCTTCTCTTTTTTTTAATGCTGATAATCTCTTTTAGTGGCTGTAATTTATAAATTATTTGTTCACAATGATGTTTCCAAATATCTAGTTATTGGTTTTCGGAACTTCTGCAACCAAGAGAGAAATATTAAAACAAAAAGTTTGGATTTTCAAGGGTATGAGGAAATAACACTGATGTAATGTGACCATCACTTTGTTTTGTATTACACTTCAATTATTGTTTCTAAGTCAGTAACCAATCTGTTCCAATATAGATGTGCAAGCACTGGAATTCGTTCATGACATCCTTTTTCTTATTTAAGCAAAAATTGTGCTGAAGTTCATTAAAATAACTGTGTATGTGTAGTGGTAGGATTTGCCACTTCGGATGTAGGCAGAGAGGAAACAGGTTGTAGGCAAGTTTGAAAAAATGTCTGTTCTCTGACACAGAGCCCTGTCTTGTTCATATAGGTCCCTGGGGATTTGAGTCAAACATCTGAAGATCAGAGTTTGTCAGATTTTGAAATGTAAGTTTTGTAACACTCATGTTTTTCTCTTTATACTGTCTTTATGGGAAAGAAGATTAAGGAAACAGATTCAAAGATTTGCTTTTCCTAGATTATTTCCAGTAACTGAATACTCAGCTGTGGTGTTTCATTAAAAAATACAGAGATCTGCACAGTCTGTGCCATGATGTAGTTTTTAATAACGTTGGATACAAGAAGTTAAGATTTATGGAGATTGCCTTGGAGTGTGCTTTCGGTGAACTGGAGCTGGTATTTTAACAAAGCACTCTTTTCTGTTGTTCCGAGTTTGACAGATGCTACTTGTGATGGACTTAATTTTTTCATATTAAATCTTAATCAATGCATACAAATAGTACTTTAAAAACCCCCACAAACAACCAAGTTGATCATCCTGGATGATCCTAAACTGTTGTGATTTGGAGTTTTGCCTTTATTTGTAAGACTAATGAATGCAGCTTTTTGTGTTTGAGAGGGCGATTTCTTTGAATCATAGCAATTTGAAGATGAATTATAGAGTGGATGAAAATGACTTCTCCATAACCGTGCAGTGCTTCTGTTATATAATGAACTCAATTTTGTGGACCAAAATGTTGAGTTTGTTGAAATGAACAGCTTTTGTTTCATGTGTATAATCAAATGTTGTCAAGTGCACAGTGTACAAGAACCTCAAGCCTGATAAAACTCAGCAAAGGGATTTGCTTTAGTGTTCTTTTTCAGTTATGTTAATTCTAGGGAACACTTTGAGATAAAGTGAGTATAAAAGTTTGTCAGAACTACAATGTTCTGCTCTGTTTGAAATGTGAAGTTGTTTTGTTTTGTTGATCACTTTGATCATTAGCTAGATCACTGGAGGTAGATGATCTGCAGTTCTTATAAATAAATATGATTGACTATTTTAAGTTTTTCTTCTCCTCAGATCAAACCGTGCTCTTATTAATGTTTGGATTCCCTCAGTCTTTCTGCGTGGAAAAGCTGCTAATGCATTCCATGTTTATCAGGTAAGTGATAATAGATTCCGTGCAAAGGTTTCTGACTAAAATGGCACATTTGAATAATTTAAAGTATAATTTCAGTAGAGATTGGCTAATAAACAGCAGCAGCAACTTCATATATATATTCATCCATAGGATTGTTTTGATTATCCAAATAGTGTATTTTGAGAGTTGGCTTTCCATAGTTTAATTCTTTAAAAACATGATGACTTTCTTTAGCAGGGAGTACAATTCAGTGTTAATCACTAATGCCTGCTTCAATATGCATGTATATGCACTATTTCAGTTTGGGGGATATCAATGACCAGAAAAGTTGCTTGACAGAGTCTGATGTGGCTTGTTGTACTAGCTGAGTCAAAGACATTTTGAATGGTGCAGTAAGACTTCACTGTGTGTCATTGGAAGTGTTCATGGTGTGTTCTGCTTCAGCCACATCTGAATTTAGGGATTTGCCCTCTAGTCTGCCTTGTAGTTGAAGTGTTGAAATCCTTCACTGTCCCTTAATCCCTGGATTTTTGCTTTCAGAACCATGATATGCTCCATGGATAGAATGGCACAGTAATTTTTACACGCTCTTTAATATGATGCCCTAGTCTGTTTGTGTTTGTGTGGATTATTAGCAGCTGTATAAAATTTCCAGTTTTGTTTCAGCCATATGTACTTAACTCTGAATAAGACTTCTGAAGCTTTTTAACATTCCTCTCAGTCTGAATGATTTTCGTAGAATTTTGAATCATTTATGAAGTGTTGGCAGATAGTTGAAAAATGCAGAAAACACCTACCTTTGGGCCAGTAAAAGACAATGAAAAATAAGGCTTCAACTAATGGAAGGAAAAGCTAACAATACTGAACAGATACTAATTTGTTCAAAAGCATTGAATAATCAATCAAATTCAGGAACATAAGCGTTTGTGAAAACATAACTTGTTGACAAGTGCAGGGTTTTTTTGCTTTTCTGGCTCTTGCATATTTCTCCACTCTGCTGTCACTGGGTTCTCTAACCCAGAGACCAGTCTGCTAACGCAGACTTTCTCAGAAGCATCAATATCATGAATATCCCACTCCAACACGTGGCTGTTACTCTGATCCTGTTGCATGTGAAAAGTTTACATAATTTCTAACTATTGAATCACATACATGAATTGTTGCAGTGGGAGACTTCCTGCAAAGGAAAACATGCCAAATTTTCCCATATAAATTGTAAATAAAACGTAAACTTAAGCTATGGCCTTTTCAGTTGTGTTTACTAGTAGCCTGTTGCTCACATGTTTTCCCTACATTTGGTTGGTTGGTGAGAAGTCGAAACAAAACAATTGTTGCAACTCCTTATGGATGGCCTATAGGCAGCTCTTTAGCAAGAAATGTTGTGACAGATGAAGGAATGGGAAGAAAATTGTTCCTGGAGATGGTCAGAATGACGCATAGAGTTCAGGGCTAGCACTTTCCTTGCTGCATCTGGAACCAGATATAAGCATTTTTGAGGCTGAGCCCTTTTTTGGCCTTTTTAAAAAAAAAAAAAAAAAAAAAGAGTGTGCATTTGAGGGTATAAGCTACTATTAAAGGTTCTTAAATTCAGTAATAACAACATTACTGTGTGGGAAGGATATTTTGTTTTCAGAAACACAATGCTGACAGTTTGGTGGTCCTGAGAGATTAAATGGCCAGAAAAAAAGAAGAAATGAAAGGACATATTTGTTTGAAAAAGAAGGAGGATTTGTGTGTGTTTCTCATAGTTGTGTTTTTATCAGTGATTTTAATTCTGTTCTTATCCTTTTCAATTGCATTCTCTTTGGTTGAATGAGAAGAAAGATTTTATGGAACACACATGTATTGAGGAAGGTTAGAAGTGCCTGTTTAGAATTGGCATAGAGAGTCTGTGGTCAAATTATTTTCTCTTTAATTATAGGACAACATAGTATCAGTAGAATTCCTCTAGTGAACAGTTGTGTGTTAATTCACCTTTATAATATTTTTTTAAAAGCAGGTAAACATTACCTTTAGGAGGGAATCAAAACTTCTAGAATTCTTATTAAACTTTGATCTTGGTACCTACTGAGATCTTTCCTTATGGAAGAATACATTAGTAGAATTCCTGACAGTTTTTTATCTCACTAACAGGAGTATGGCTGGCAAGAATAAGTGTCTAGCAAATAACTTTGTTTTCTGTCATTGTGTATGTAGAAAAAAGAAATTTTCCTAAGTAGGCCTGCACTCATAGTGGCATAGCACTGTGATGAAACACTTGAAGTGATTGCCATACCTCTGATCAAATATGAGGTCATATGATTGTTGAATATCTATTCTGCATTTTACGACTACTGGGAAAGCATGGATTTATAAAAACTGTAGAATACCCTCAATAACAGCCCTGTGCATTTATCTTGTTAAATCTCTGCCAAAACATGTGCTCCTGATTACAGGGAATTTGATTCAGTGTTGAAATTGTGGAAGAGGGATATTTACCAGGCTACCAGTATTTAATGAACAGACAAGGAGTGGGAGTGACAATTAGGATAAATGACTGAGCTCGTTTCTGAGAGTCCTCTTATTCATAATAAACATTATTTTTGCTGCTTTATCATTTACTTCTCCAATTGCAGAAAATTAGAAGGCATGTATACCTCCTTGTATCAGCTACATGAGAAACTGCTTGTATATCAATGTAAAGGAAATTAGCAGTATTGCAGAATGTTGGTATTAGTGAGATCATTACCAACGTCTTTTGGAATTCAGATTTCTCTGCCAGTACTTAAGTAGCTGTAACTTGACACATAAAAACTGGCCCCTGCTTGTGCTGGTCAATACTGAGCAAAAAGTTTGTCAAGCATACTTCAGAGAAAGCTAAAGTGTGCCAATAAGAAATTACCCTTAAGATGCTTATTTTATCTTGCATGAAAATTGGATCATACGAGTAGTACTTTGAAGGTAAGATATTGCTGCCAAATGAAGATGTTACAAAAAGGCATGGGCCTTGACCATTGCTTTTCCAAATGTAGTTCATGTAGATGTATTTAGACATGACTTGATTTCCTACATGTTCTCTGTTAGTAGAATGCTAGAAAGATTGTCCTCCTTGCTCCTACTGTTATGCTCCAACTTGTGAACCTTTGCTTATTTGAAATTGTCTGTCTCTGCAGCATTTCTCTTGATGGAGAGAGAAAGACAGTTTGACAGTGAAGACTTGCTATATCACATTAATTGTTGAAACATATTAGAATTCTTGTCCTCTTTCTGTCCCTTTTTGCTCATAAATACATATTTTTCTAGCAGATAATAAGTTACTACATACATATGACATGCCTTGGAAAATCACCAAAAGAGGTTGGAGAGAATAGCAGAACAGTCAAAATAATATGAAAGAGTATGAATCTATCAAGTCCACAGTATCTGTCATCTTTTTGTGGACTTATAAATGCTTCTTAAGAATATATGAATTAGGAAACATAAATCTGAGTAGCTGTGCCTCTTAAAAATCAATGCGAATTTTCATTTGTGTTTCTTAAACCAGGAAAAGAAGTGAAAGACAAGTTGATGTCTTTCAGCTGTACAGAACAAGAATAGACTCAGGCAGGTGTTGTGTTATAGTGCTTACTTTATTTTTTTTTTTTTAATTTAATGCAGATGTGTAATGCCGTTTTGAAGAGCATTTCAAAGCATTTCTCTTTGTGTCATTTTAAAATTACAAAATGTTTCAGATGTCATGTGCAAAATCAGTACATTTTCCATCCTTAAAAAACCTCAGATGTTATATTCTTCTGTGAATATAGAAGGAAAAGTTTCCAGCTCCAGCATACTTATCACATAGTTTCAACCATCTGATAGTTTCTTTAAGGACTGAGAATTCGGGACAAACTCAGAAATAAGGTTGTGGACTGTGAAAGCAAGCAAGATTTTATAATGAATCTCGTTAGGTGTGAAAATTTCAATCAGACCTCTGTATTTGTAGAGTTACACTGCACTCTTGCAGTAATGTTTAACTGACAGAATTTACCGGTTATGAATCTTAGGAATTTAAAAGTAAGGTCTAGAAACAGCCAAATTTTATACTCAGTTTGAATCGGTTCAAGGTGACAGCTGTGAGCAGCAGATTAATCATTTTTCATGGTCTAGCACTAACTAATACTGCCTTAAAAAATTAACAGAGCCATAAATATAGATTATTCAGCTGTGGATGTTACAGCAATTAGTGTATAAATTTTAGTGAAAATACCATTTAGAATTGGATGTGCATTTAACTGTAGTTATGTTGAAGAAAAAAAAAAACAAGCAACTTTTTTCTGCTGTCTCACCATTTCACAATAACTGACAGACTTTAGGTAACTGCAATAAATAAATGGTGGCTACAATAAAGATAAAAAAATAAATGTTGATGCAGGGGTTTTAAAATTAAATAGCCATTTAGGTTTTTGTTTTCTCTTACACTGTAAGTAGTCCTCTGAGGAGAAAGATCCCTACTGAAAATAGAGGGAGTTCAGTTTTGTCATGCCCTAAGATACCATATGGGACTTGGTGTGGTAAAGTATAAAGATGGGAACACTTCCTATTTCTGCATGAGCTACTGAGTCCATCTGATTTTCAGTAATAGAGTATGGAGGCTTTGGAGAGGTGGAGATCTACTATTTTCTTGCATGAATGAAAAAATGTTGCAAAAATGAAGGATTTAAATTCACTAGAATTTAGATAAGTTTCTGGAATAAAGGGATTTTTCACATGAAGGGTGATTTTAAATGCAAAACTCATCTTCAAGTTACTGGCACTTGAAGATTATAGAATTTATGAACCGAAAAGTAGAGGAAGATTTACATGTCAAGAAGAGAAGATACTTGGGATGGGAATAGGAGTAAAATTAATGTAAATTCTTTTGTAAAAGGAACAATGAAAGCAAAAATTCATGACTGTAATGTTTAACTATAAAAAGTAAATGAGTTTAAAAAATGAGGAAGCTGGTAAAAATAAAAACACCTGAAAGGGATCCCTAAGATTATTTGCAGGGATAGTGGAGACTTTAAAATGTGGGTATTGCTCAGGGCCAATGTATAACCTATTTTTAAAAAAAGTGAAAGGAAAACCAGGGGAATGATGGCTAAGCAGTGGAATAAGGAAAGTTATTAGAAGTAATTTTTTTTTAAAGTAATTTAAGGCATCTCTAAAGGAAAATAGAGAAGGGTACACATTTTTGAGGGGGGAAAAAAGTAAAAATACTGTTACAGGCCTCTTACAACTTCCAGAAGCCATGAAATCTAATGATCTCTTTTGTACGTGCCAAGAAGAAGCCACTTGTTAAAGTGAGACAAGCTGAAGAAGAAGGTTTCAGAACATGAAACAGTAACAGGAAAATGTGTATTTTAAAATCTGTTCACCATGGAGTTACAGGGATTTCCCCTTCTGGAGTATTTCTTGTGGAGAAACATCAGATTATCTGTTTTAAGAAAGTACCATTAGAAGACCTTATTGAACAAACAGAGGATAAATCTCCACATGCAGTTTACCAGGAATTCAAGGCAAAATGGCTGAAAACTGCCTAATAAATAGCTTCTGGTTTGGGTACCAGGAGATTTTAAAGTAGATAGTGTGACAATATTGAAAGGATTTAGGGAGATCTAAACCCCAAATTTCTAGAAATCATAAAGAAAGGGATAGAAAACCAGAAAACTCTATTACGCTCTGTATAATCTCTGTTTTATCTGTGTGCAGTTCAAGTCCTCTCCAATGAAGTGTATCAGAATGGAAAAGAGTGTGGGTGAAAAATGAAGCTTTTTCATTTGGAGAGCATATTAGAAATTTTCAACCTGCAACAAAGACAGCTGAGAGGCAAACATGATAGCAATCTTTCAAATCATGAAAGACATGGAGAGTTTTTTAACTGATTCAGAATGCGGACTGGAGCATCTATTGAAACTACTAGCATGCAGTTTCAAGTGTGTGATGTTGCTTTCCTCCACAACCTAATGGGGATAAAGGACATCTTGCCACAGCACTTGTGAATATTGAATGTTTCACAAAATCACAGAATGGTCAGGGTTGGAAGGAATCTCTGGAGATCATCTCATCCAACCTCCCTAAAACACGTTCACTTAGATTATGTGTTTACATAAGTGTAGAAAATAATTGGACCAACTCAATTGAAGGAAAATACAAAGATTTGTTTTCTCAGGAAATCTCTGGATAGCAGTATTTCAACAGATACACAATCTTTGTGGATAAGTATCGCTATAGCGTTTGTTCGTATTTAAGTGTAGTGACTAAAATAAATTTAATAATTCACCATTTCATAATTCATAATTGTAATGTTATGCTGAGGTTGATTATTCCATTTTAAGACTAAAACAATAAGTATTATGAGGAAATCTCTTTCCTTCCACTATTATTTATCTTTTATGCATAGCAAGTACATTCTAACCTTTTCAGAATCTCATCTCCTTTCTTTATACTTGCTCAGCTTTGTTTTGCTTCAGGTTTATATCTTGACTGCTGTCTTGCTATTCATTTGTGCTGACAAATTACTAAAATAATTAATTTTGTACCTGAGTGGAAAGATTAAGTGGATGACCAATTGATGTCCTTCTTATGAGTCAACAAATTGTAGAAATTAATCTGATGTTACTGAATGAAATTACCTGGGTTGTGTCAGGAGCTCAGACTAGATTGTCATAATATAGCAAGAACATTTGAACAGTTACAGCTATCAGCTTTGAAGCTTCAGAGAGTTTGTGATGGCCGTTAGTACGCGATAAACTACTTGGTTATTAAGTGTTAAAGGACCTAGGCACATAGGAAGAAACTGAAATATTTTACACAAAGTAACAGTTAAGAAAGCCCAGTCCTTTAAGCACACAATTGAAATATTAGGCAGCTTTGTGAAATCAAAGTCATGCTGGCAAAATTCTGCTCTTCTCTTATAAAAATCCTGTCTTCTCTTGTTTACTGCTTGCTTTGTGATGACTGCTATTTGTGATCTGTGCAGTTTGATGCCAATTTCTTTGGTGACACTTTTTTTTTTTTTTTTGTGAGGCAGGTGTAGCTCAGTCAGCCTACCTTAGAAAATATTTTCTTGTTTAGTATATTTGCAGAGATAAAAAGAGGATCCAGATCAGAATTAAAAAATCCTGCATCTATGTTTTACCTCTAGGTGGTAGTGGTTAGTTGCAATTTCTTTAGTGCCTGTGAAGCAAGATGATTATTGCAATAATATTATTTTATTTCCTAACCGTAGATTATCTTTTTATTCTCTGCACACATATGGATTCCTGTGAAGTGTACAGCAAATGCTATTAGTCATGCCTTTTGTTGCTATAATTACCAGTGGCTGACACTTAAGATAATGAAACCAAGATTTCTTGATTCTTAAAGTGATACAAATATTTAAATGACTACTTGCAAATCTGCCTTGTTTGCAAAGTAGTAAACATTTTAGATTATGCCAAGTAAGATGAACATGCTAATCAAGTGTGACCGTTGCTACTTATTAAAGTACAAATTTTTATCTATAATCAAACAACCATTCTGGCAATTGTTTTTCTTTGGTCTGTATATTTTTGTTTCCTTGAAAGTTACTTAATTAGGTTGGGAATAAATATGGACATTTGAAAGAGAATGTGGTGATTTTTAAATTGATCAGGGAAGGAACCTAAGAGTAGTCCTTCCAACTTTCTGTAACATGATCTTAAAATACTGTTCTGTGACATATGTCATATGTTAAGGTAAAAAGTGTTGTTCTGGGGTGCAGCATGATGATTTAGGATGAACATGCTGTATTCAGCAGCTACAGATTTCATTGCTTACCTCTTAAAAGACCATAAAAGAAATTGTGGATAAATTGAAAGTGATGGGAATAATCCTAATGACTTTTAAAACAGTTTCTCAAGCTGCTTGGTTTGTAGACAAAATTTTGAAGTAATACCAAACATAGTAATTCCCTGGTATTCCTCTTGTATGTTCTGTATTTGATTGACTGAGAACTATATATCTTACAGGTCTAGAGTAGAATATGTTTATCCAAGCAGTTTATATTTAGGATTTATTTTGCTTGGTTTCCCAACTGAATTTGCATTGAGTGTCTTGGCTTGTGAATAGTGTTCCCTGTCAAGGTACTACAGCTTTAGATGTGTACTACATCATGAACTCTAATATGCCTTTCATGCTCTATTATATGATTGTCAATAAATTCAATAATGCACAGGACTCCAAATGTTGCATTTTAATTTCTTACCATCTAAAAGAAATCAGTATCTGTGTAGATTCAGAAACAGGAAGAAATTCTTTGGCAATTTTAGCTAAGAAATTAATCTATGTATTTTCAATCCTTAAAAACTTAAATTACAGTGTACTGGATTCCTTAATTAGTTAACTGTAGGTTAGAGCTTAACAGGTAATACTGAACTGCATGATTCATTACAGCACATATGCAAAGATAAATGCTTAGTTAAATTAAGATTTCCATTTTAAATACTGTGGTTAAAAATAATTTAAGCATTTTTGTCGTTCCTGTCCCTCATCGGGAGGCTGAAATGTGAATCTTGGGAGAGTATACAAAATTTCAAACAATATACTGGGTGAAGCAAGAATAGGCAGGGATAGAGGTTAGAGCTGGGTGAATAAGGACTGTTTAATAAGGTTTTACTGCATTAAATCAATTTTATTGAAATTATGCAAAATACTTGCATTACATGCTTCCCTTAATTTTCCTTCAGAGATACACTGAATTGTTAAAACAGATGGTTCCGTAGGTGTTTATTACCTTTTATCCTGCCTTTATTTTCAAAATGAAGAAGAAATGTGAATACTTCTTGCAGCCTGTTACAGTTATCCTATCTAAATTCTTGATACCAAAACTAGTTGATTTTTTGTTTATATATGCATGGATGGGGCCAGTCTCT
Organism: Ramphastos sulfuratus; assembly: GCA_013399055.1. Classification (NCBI taxonomy): domain Eukaryota; kingdom Metazoa; phylum Chordata; class Aves; order Piciformes; family Ramphastidae; genus Ramphastos; species Ramphastos sulfuratus. Next base: position 318,097 of record WBNM01003790.1, read on the forward strand.
TCTTCTTGATGACAAGTGACAGGACTAGAGGAAATGGTTACAAGCTGTGGTAGGGAGGTTCAGGCTGAATATCGGGAAATATTTCTCCACTGTGTTACCAAACATTGGAATGGTCTGCCCAGGGTAATGGTGGAGTCACCATCCCTGGGGAAGTTCAGGCAGCATTTGGACCTGGTGCTTAGGGACATGGTCTACTGTTGACCCTTCAGTATGGGATCGAAGGTTGGACTGGATGATCTTGGGAGGTCTCTTCCAACCAGAGGCATTCTGTGATTTGTAATTCATGTAATAACTTGAATCTCTTGTATTCTTAGATGCAATCATTTTGGAGTGATAGTATTTGGGTTTTGTCATCATTGTGAAACAAGATGAAGTACAATAGTAACAAAAAATACACTTGTTATTTAGTAGAGTCTGATGCTATTAGTATATGACTGTTTTCTACCACAAAATAGTATAGTTTGTCAGAAGTTGCATGACATCTGCAGCATATTTTTTTCAAGACAGAATCGTAGAATGGTAAGGTTGGAAGGGACCTCAAGGATCATCTAGTTCCACCCCCCTGCCATAGGCAGGGACACCTCTCACTAGTACAGGTCACTCAAGGCCTCGTCCAGCCTGGCCTTGAACATCTCCAGGGAGGGAGCATCCGCAACCTCCTCCTATAAATTTGAGAAACTAGGTGTCTGTAGAGGAAAAAGGCCTTCTTTAAAACCAAACCAAAGGAAGGCTGTGGAAGATGCTTTGTGGGAGATATTGAACTTGACCTGACTGAACCTCTGAAATACCATGAGTCATCAGTAAACTTTTTGGTTCTTTTCTGAGGACTTGGCAAAGAGAAAGACCATGTTGATGTTTCTGTCATCAGGAACAGCTACAATTCCATGTTGGAACTGGTCACATCAACTCCCAAATTAAATTTTTTTCCCTAGTACTCACAGTCTTGCCCACTCCTTGTGGAATGGTTGCTGGTGTTGCTTTTTTGCATAAGCATTCTTCTGGTAATTGCCTCACAGCTTACTAAATTACTGGTTTTTGTTGGAAAAGCAAGGCACTGCAGTGGCATCGGTACTCTTCCAGCTTAATTTGTGATGCAAAATTACAGAGATTATTAACACACACATGAGAATGAATGAGCTACAAGTTCTACAGAAGTAGGTATGGAATAGGTCACTCTGTGTCTTTGAGATTTGATGCTTAGTTTCTAGTTTGACTTGCGCTGTTTCAACGTTCTTTTAAAATGCTTGGCTGATGTCTGCAGAGGGAGGATTATTCCTTAGTCATGAGTGAAATCTCAGCTTTCTGTAAGTACATGTCACTTCTGCATGAAGTTTTCCTAGAGAACATGAGTACTTAGCATGTAATTGGTAATATGCTAATGAAATAATTAAGAGGCAAACAAAAACAGAATCACAAAAGACTACAGCTGCGTTAAATTACACTTAATGTCCTGTACAGGCAGAAAGAATGAACTCTGTTTGTTTTGCAGGAAGAATGAACTCTGTTTAGTTTTCAATGTAATTTTTTTTTTTTTTAGAAAGTAAATTAAGTTTCATACTTTGCATAAAATAATGTTTTGCACTTCTGATACTACAAAGCTGATTTGCAAAGTTAAAAACCCATGTTCAGTACATAGAAATAAATTTTATAGTGGTAATATATTATATTTTCCTCTCATCACTGGGTAGTAGAATATGCTGGAATCAATGGTAACAAAAAGTGCTACCGATGTTGCCCCAGAGCCACGTTAAAATGAGCAAACTGTGTTTGTCTTGATTAATATAAAAGAAGGAGAGGGAAGAAAGAGAGAGAATAAGATTGACGATCTGTACATCAGAAACAGCCAGTGCACAGTCAGAGATATATCTATGGATGAGTGATCCTGGAACTTACGGTACCATTGCATCATGGATATGAAGGTATTAAGCCATGAAGGTTTAAAGAGTAAAGGAGATATATTAGTTCAATTTTTTGTCTTTAAATAATTTCCTTCCATGTTTGTGTTTTGCAGGTTTATATTAGGATAAAGGATGATGAATGGAATGTTTATCGAAGATATGCAGAGTTCAGAAGCTTGCATCATAAATTACAGAATAAATACCAACAAGTGAGGACTTTTAACTTTCCACCAAAAAAGGCCATTGGAAACAAGGTACTTAACTCATGGTATCAGTATCCACACACACAACAAGAGAGGTGACTATCATAAATACTTTTTACACCTGCTAGACAGGTGGTGATAAAAATATATATGGAAATCATCAATTAAATCTGTAGGCCTGTATGCTTGGCATAAAGTGCAGACATAATGTAGTTGTTCATTGCCTGATACCCTAGTAAATGAAAGTACTTCTGAGAGCTTTTCTGTTCTTGTTTTTCATATATTAGAAGATCATGCATTTTAAATTTTCATTTTCAGTGGAAAATTTTCAGATAGAAAAAAATATATTTCCTTCTTTGTTACATAACTAATTCTTTTATCAAGTGGTGGAGTATCAACCACTTCAAGAAATTACAAAAGCCTTCTTTTAAGCTTTTTTTTTTGAGTAGTCTTTCATCTTTAATTACTTTAAATACTAATTGGATTACAGCTTCAGTTGCACAATTGATGCATAGAAAATTATCAGTTGAGCAACTCATTAAAAAATTTGCATCACTTACTCTTTCAGTGCTTTAGCTTTAGGCTAAAATTCTACCTTAATTGTGTATAAACCTACAATCACTTTGTCACATCAGATCTCAGAAAAATATCTGTTCTTTAAGTGAGAAATGGATGCCATCCATTGCACTCCTGAAATAATCCCATAGTGAGACATAGGCCAGTTGTGTAGTTGGAAATGACCAGTGATTATACTTCTTGGCTACCTGCTGTAAATAGCTTGCAAATTTGTACTTGTGCATCAGATTTGTAAGAGCTTACCTCAGTTACCACACAAGCTTATTTCCACAGCACATTATAGAATTACAGAATGGTAGGGATTGGAAGTGATCTCTAGAGATCTAGCCCTCACCTGGACTCTCTCCAGTAGTTCTTTATCTCTTTTGAATTGAGTAGCCCAGAACAGGATACAATACTCAAGCTGTGGCCTCATTAGGGCAGAGTAGAGGGAAAGAACCTGCTGGCTACACTCTTAATGCATTCTAGGATACCATGGCCGCCTTTGCCATGAGAACGCATTGCTGGCTGATGGTGAACTTGTTATCCACAAGGAAGACTGTCAGGTCCTCCTCTGTGGAGCTGCTTTCCAGCAGGTCAATCCCTAATCTCTACTGATGCATGGAGTTATTTCTCCTTATGTGCATGACTCTTGCACTTGTGGAACTTCATTAGGCTCCTCTCCAACCTGTGCAGGTCATTGTGTAGGCAAATTTTTGTCCTCTTAGTAGTGCTGGTTTTTGTACCATGTCACAGTTTATGTTGTATTTAGGAATATTTCATGATTTTGTGCATTATGGTGGAACTTGCTTCAGGAAGAATTGCTCTTTAAGGCCATCAGAAATAGCAGCCTCTTAGAATTGCACTGTGTGGCTGAGCAGGATGGTTTCTGGCCTTGAGGTGGTCCCTCATTCTATGACAGGGACTGAATTAAATGGCAAGTTTAAAAATTCAGTTTAAAATTAATTCACTTGAGTATGCCTGTCTTGGAATTCTGCAGAACTTTCAGTCTGGGATGAGGAATTTGTGCAAGATGTTACACATGCAAATGTTTGGTAATAAGCAATAGAAGAGTTATTGAAAATAGTACTTTTTTTAATGCTGCTTTTTTACCTTCACTGGGTACCAAATAATTTTTTGTTTTAGATATACTGTTAATTGTCAAGAGAAATTTTTCTTTCTGATATTAGTTTTATATTGTTTTTAACAGAATTGCAACTGCCTTCCCATTTCTAGATTAACCAATGCAACCACCTGGATTTAGTATCTATAGAGCAGTTTCAGTAGCTAAACTCTTTTCAGTTAACATTATGGTTTTCATATCCTTTGCAATTCTTCAGTGTTAGTAGAAGCTGAGATGACACGTTGGTGAAATGTAGTCCTCCACATGACTGAAAATGACTGCTTTCCAGCTTTTGGAAAATGATGATTTGATCTTTTGGTGGAGACCTGAATGTTGTTATTAATTGTACACTTCAGTACACTGTGTTTGCTACTGTGAGGCTAATGAAAGTGATATTCTAAGTGCAGTGGCATTGAAAGAGAGTTTTGTCGTAATTGAGTCCTCCCTTGATACCAGCAATAAATTTGGTGTTTGGTTATATACCTCAGAGTGAGGGAACCTCCAAGACAAGAGAACACCCTGTTCTACTGAATGATCTAGAACCACTGTTGCAATCATAAAATGTTATCCACTGCTTTACTGTGCAAATTATTGGAACTCTGAGGAGGGAACTTGACTAGAAGAGAGTAATGTAAAAAAAATTACAGAGAAGCATCAATTTTCATGTGTAATTTTCCTGCTGCAATAGAAGTCAGGGAGATCAGGCTATATGTGGGTGTATGTACCAAAACTTAAAATTTCAAACTGTGGTTTTCTTGCATGAAATAGATTTTTGCCTTTTCGGTGGCCTTCAGGTACTTTGGATCTTTTGAATTCATGCTTCTGTTAACAGAGTCTTAGTGACTGCTGCCTTCCTCTCAGGTTCCTAATGTCCAAAGGATTGGTTTCCTTCTGTGACCTAGAGTGTGCTGAGTTAATGTGAAACTCATGTAGAGAAGCTTCATATGATCTTAATACTTGATTGCAAAGGGATTTCTGTATGCTTTAGTGTAAAATTACTAGATTATTTTTTCAAAGTTAAGATGAGCCCTTACAGTTAGCTTCTGATTCTTTGCTTTGCTGGTGGTGTGTTGGCATTTCACTTCTTAAATGTTTCTTTCAGACTAACGGTTAAGCAATAACACAACAGTATTTACTGGACTTATCATTCTAACTTTTAAAATATTGCAATGTCCTTAAAATCTCAGTTGCTGCTTCCACGCTGGGCAGATTATAACAGTTAAAGAATGGATTTTAGTAATGGAGTAAATATCTAATTAAATATCCTCTTGCAAGAGTATTGTCCCAGTAGAGGACATACGGAAATAGAAGTGGTTCTTTGCTTCCACTGAATATGTGAATTCAGTGGTTGTCTAAGTGTAAAGAAATTGAATAAGGTAGCTTTTCACTGAGAGCTGACTGAACTGCATGATATCCTTTGCTTTCCTTTAAAGCATTGGATACCCTATATGGAAAGAATACACAGCACTTTCTGAGATTAGAAGAGAATGACTTTGCAATGACTCTTTCACTGCATAGGAGGAACAGTACAGAAGTCTAAAATAAGTATTCTTTTAGGAGAAAATGTTGAGAGAAATGTCATTCATAATTTTTTTAGCCTGTGGAACTGAACTTTGTAAGCCATTTCTCTAGCCATAGTTTGTTTCATGCCCAAATGTTAGTTCAATGAAGTGAATGAGTCCACCTCACGTATCAGTGACCAAGCTAAGTTGTAAACTGGTTTGTGTATGTAATTATTTTGAAAGTCTGTGAATTTTATGTGTATACATCTTAAAAGATATCTCTGCATGTACATGTATATATGTGTATGCATGTAATTACATCAAAGACAGCATTTAGGATGTACGTGAAGGTGGCTTATGGAATGCATCTTGTAATTCTGCACATTCTGTTCACCAGGGACTTTATCTTTCATCCATATATGCCAGCAGAAATCCTGCTTTTGCACTAAGATGACTTCCTTTTCTTTTTTTTTCCTGCTGTCTTAGCTGCATTTTTTTATCAGTATCTGGTCTGTTTGCCAGTTGCTGAAGATAGTGAAGAGTTTAAGGCAGTCTGCAGGATAACTTTTTTAGGATTAAAAGATAAAAAAGGTAAAGATTTTACTGCAAATCCTGTTTTATGATGATAATATTTGTTTTTTAATAGTTTGTCAAGTAAAGACTTGTCTGGCTCTGTGTATATATGTGAAGTAATTTGAAGCTGTTCAGATTAGAACTGTAATATTTTTGCTCTTAAGGGTTTCACATTATGCCATTGATGTTATGTATTTCCTTACATTTGGGGGCAGCAGGACTTGTCTATTCAGAGACAAGTACCCTTTTAAAACTTCTCTTTAGACCAAATGATGGAGTAACTAGACTCCCCTTGGAAAGAAATAAAAGGAGCAGGAGCATGAGAGGAATAAGTTTCTTTTAAGGAAGCCCTCTTCTGGGTTCGGCAGAAAGAAGCAAGGGAAAAGGCTGCAAGGCTTTTCATCATGCTTAGGTCAAGGAGGCTTAGAAGTCAGAAGTACAGATATATGTGCTTTTGTATCTTATGGGGTTCAATAGCTCATAGAAACTATCCTTTTATCAGAACAGTTTGTCAAAGTCATACTGTTACAGGGAGCTATGACTTCGAAAGCAGAGAAGAAAGGAAAACTTCTGGCTAATCTCTTTAGGGCAGTGAGCTAAATAACGCTTCTTAGTACAAAGCTTTGATAACCAGTGTCTTCAAGTAGAATTAGTAGAAAATTATGATTAATGTTTCGGAACTGGAATACATTATTAAAGGAGAAAAGCTTTGGAAATATAAATCCTGAAGTTCTATATTAAAAACTTGAAGTTAAGTATTGCTTTAAGAAATGTGTGGACATGGCACTTCGGGACATGGTTTAATGGCCGTGGTGGTCTTAGGTTGATGATTGGACTCAATAATTTTACAGGTCTTTTCCAACTGAAACAGTTCTGTGTTTTTTGGATGATGCAATATGGATGTTTTAATTCTATACTCTTGATTTTCAAAGTGAGTAGATTTTAATTTTCAGCTTTTAGTGTACCTAACTAGTGTATTGAATTATTTTCATACACTACTTTGCAAGTAGGTCACATAACTGAAGTACCATACAGATAGAAAATAATAAATAAAATAAATAGAAATAGAAGACAATAAATAATTTCACACTTGGCATAATTATTAGGATTTTTAGTCACAGCACACCTCTTTTCTGACACTGTCACACTATCACCTGCACACTAAGGGCAACTACAGAGTATTTGAGATTTTGAATCCTGATCCTCTGGGTTTTCTACTGGAAAAGACTGCAGTTGATGTTTTATGTATACAGCACTTGAAAAAGAGCATTCAGCTCTTCATTTCCATTTTTTTGTCATATTGCTATCTAAGAGAAGAGAAATAAGCCAGTAGGAAATGATTGGGCTTTATATGACAAATACTTTATAGCAAACACTTTATCTTCAAGTTCTGGTATGAAATGTCTTGAGTTACCTGAAACTCAGCATGAAGGTTAAAGTCAGCACAGTGCAGAGCAGTATGTCACATTTTTGGGGGTTTAATTTAAAACGTAACTGTTTGAATCCACCTACTTCTCCATCTCTTTCAGAATGTCTCACTGAATGAAAGTGTTCATTTGGTGTCCAAGTGTAACTTTTGGTGAAAATGGTGAATTGAGTCTTTTTCTTTACAAACTACAGAAAGTGCTGTTAATTGCTGTTGAAATTTAGGGAGACCCAGGCTTTTACGGTCTACAAAACAAAATTTTGCCTGTCGAGGTTTTGGGTTTTTTTTTTTCTATCTTGTAATCCTATAGTTAAGAAAAGTAATTTATCATAAAAAATATTGAAGTTAGAACCCATAAAAACAGCTCAGATGGTGTTACTTTACATCATGACATTAAGGGGGGGAAAAAAAAGAAAGTAATATAATTTACATGCTGCTTGGACAACTGCTAGATAAAAATATTGCAGTTTTATAACAACTTATGCGTCATTTAGGTATTCTAGTAGCCTCCCAGTATAAAAGGAAAATTTCTTACTGTGATGGTGATACTAAATTGCCAAATTACTTGGATTAATAAATTTCCTTTCAGAGAGATCTTAGCAGGGATACCTCATTACTGAAATAAAACTAAAATCTCCATTGTCTGAAATTTTAAGTTTTACTGACATTCTTCTTCTTTTCCTGTACCTATCAATATGGTTGGTTTTCCCACCACCACCACCAGTGTGTTTGTTGGGAGGGATGTATGAAGATCACCTAGTCCAACTCCACTCAGTGAGCAGAAACATCTTTGACTAGACCAGATTCAACCTGTTTACATAGATGGAGCATCTCCCACCTCTCTAGGCAACCTATGCCAGTATTTCACCACCCTCATTGTAAACAAATTCTTCCTTATATGTATCTAGGCTGTCTTTCCTCTTAGTTTAAACCCATCGCCCTTTGGCCTGTCATGAAAGACCTTGATAAAAAGACTTCATAGCAGAGGTGCTCCAACCATCACCCCTTCCAACAGGTCCACATCTTTGATGTATTGAGGGACTGCAGAGTTGGATGGAGGGTTGCTCTGCAGGTGAGGTCTCACCAGAGCAGAGGGGCAAAATTGCCTCACTCCACCTGCTGCAGTGATTCTTTTGAGAACATGGTTGGCCTTCGAACCTGTGAGTGCACATAGCTAGCACATGTCCAACTTTTCATCCACCAGTATCACCAAGTCCTTTCTCTGCAGGACTGCTTTCCATCCTCTCATCCTTCAACCTCTTGATACTGGGTTGTACCCCAGCCCATGTGCAGGACCTTGCTCGTGGCCTTGGTGAACCTAATGGAGGTTCCTGAGGGTGCACTTCTCAAGCTTGTCCAGGTTCCTCTGGCTGGCATGCTTTCTCTTCAGCTTGTCAAGCACACCACACACCTTGGTGTCACCTGCAAACTTGCAGAGGGTGCCTTGATCCCATCCTGTGTCAGTGATATTGGCAAATTCTAACCTTATTTGCTCTCCAGGATTTTTTGGCAACTGCTAGTACTCAACATGCTCAGTGTTAATTTTGTAAAGTGTGGAGAAAACTAAATATTGAATACTTGAGATCATGTGAAATGTTGGAGACACTTCCTGCATGAAAAAGCTGATTTTCCTCATTGTCCTATGTGAAGTATTTTTACATGAAAGCGCCATAAATAACAGGCACTTGATACTGATATTCCTCATTCAGTCAGTTTTTATTTTAGAAAACAGAATTGTTGTATCTCCTTTAGATGTCTTAGATGATGCTGTTTATCAGCAGACTAAGCAAGACTGATGTAATCTTAGCCAGATCTGTCCAGAGAGAGCTTAGCCAGGAGAGTGGTATCTGGGTTATTTTGTGGCTCCCTGTAACCTTCATCTCAGCAGTTCTGTGGCCATCTGCACCTATCTGTATTCTCTTAGAATCCCCTCTCCTGACTTGCTGAAACTATCCAACAGGAAAGAAGTGGCTTAAGTTCTTGAAGGATTTTACTGGGAAGGGAAAATAATTACTGAAATGTAGTAGAGAAGCTGTCATTACTGAACTTTGTAGGGGATTTTGAAAGCAATTTCATTTGCTGAGAGGGTAGAAGAGAAATTGTAGTTAACTTGTTAACCTGTTTGTGAGTTTGGCTCTTTGCTATGGGTCCAGTGTTTTGTGAAAATATATTATTTTTTAGGGAAGGCATCACTGCAAGCTTATATATTATATGAGCTTGTACACTGTATGCACTGTGTGTATCACGTTTCTAAAGGCTTGGATTTGTTGTTGGTTTATATTTACAGTCTTTTTATTGTTCTTTAGGGCATTTTGCAAACCTGATAAGAAAGAAAACTGCACTGTTGGGGGAAGCACTGAACTGAGACACATTAACTAATATTTTTGATGGTTATTGCTGTAATATAGGCTACTGAAAAATTGCTTCTTAATTTCATGAATTGTTGCCGTGGTTTTCAGAATCTCCTGAATAAAGATAATATCAGGGGCTGGAAGGGACCTCTAAAAAGAACCCCGTCCTACCCCTCTGCCAGAGCAGGATCACCTATACCAGATCACACAGGATAATACTTGGTCTGAGGAGAAAAAAATCTCCCAGTTCAGTAGCCAAGCAAAAGTTGTTCTCTAGTGGGTGTCTCTATAGGCTGCAGTTCCTTGCTGATACTTTTTTGATGAACAATTGATTTCTGACCAGTTGACAGTTTGACATGTGGTTGGCATTTATGTCTTTAAATGACACTCTTATTTTGTTAGCGTAACATTGAGTTGTTTCTAACATTGGCATTAAACACAACACTAAAAAGAGATCAGTTTTAGTTTTATTCTCAGAATTTCTTCTAATCTGTTGATATTTAGTAATTTTTAACATTTTTTCTCAAGGAGAGGTTTGAAAAAGTTTAGCCTCTTAGTTGTATGATATTGCTAGCTTGAAAATGGCAGGTATATTAGGGAATATACTTGTTTCCAGGATTCTCTAAGTGCTTGAGCCAATTTAGGGAAGTACAAGACATAGTTTGAGATTTGTTACATGAGTGAAGAATTCCTCAAAATGACATTGTCTGTTCTGATTGGGCCTGGGGGCTACACACCTTTATGTATCTGTTAGTATGCTTGTGCTCTGGGCTTGTTTAGTGGATGGTATACAACAACATCGTACTCTAAGAAAGCACAGACAAAACCTTAGTATTGCTATAAACCTTAGTAGCTATTATGCTGCAATATATAAATTACACTCTTAATCAAAATAAAAGGCAAGACTTTTTTCAGAAATTAACATTTGAATAAAACACATATTTGTGAGGCATAGACTGAGCTTGCAGGTTTCCTGGTACCCCCAGAAGGTTGGCACAGCTGCTGAGCTGCCATTTCTTTAGTGAGCAGGTAGGCTGTGCCAAGCACAACTCTGCATGATACTGCAGGAGATGAAATGCCTGAAGTCTCAAAAAATTAGAAATGCTAATGAAAATGTTGCAGTTATCCACATAATTTTGTGCTACATTGAGGGCGTTGACAGACCCATAGCTTACCCTTAGCATGTGGATGCTTTACAGCAATGCTTGTTTTAAATTACTTTATCTAAGAGTATTACTTCCTTTGTGGTATCACTGAAATGATGGAAATGCATCGCCCATTTTAGTAGAGAAACACAGAGCAATAATTCCCATTACATAATAGATTGCTGTTTCAAGAAAGATTTCATGACATTCAGCAAGGCCAAGTGTAAGGTCCTGCTCCTGGGTAGGCACAATCCCAAGCACAAATACAGGCTGGGTAGTGAATGGCTGGAGAACAGCCCTGAGGAAAAGGACCTTGGGGTCTGGAGTGATGAAAAGCTCAACATGAGCCTGCAGTGNAAGGCATGACAGTGTCTTGATTCCTTCTCTGTAATTCATCCTCTTAATTCCTGTTTGTTCCACTCAACAGTAAATCTAGAAATTTACAGACTAACAGTGGACAATTTTATGTGTTGTATGCCCTTGTTCTTTTGCATAACACTAAACTGATTCTGCCATACAGAAACTGGCAATACAAGTGGGATGAAAAATTTAAACTTGGGTAGGTTTATTAATTTCAAAATTGTTTATGTGTAATACAATAGTGTTTGGTATGTTGTGTGTTGGAAGCTGTGCCTCTGTAAAGCTGTTCCCTGATGACAGGTGTATTCAAGTAGCATTTTATTGTGGCCTTTCCAAAGGTGTCAGTTAACCTGTAAAAATTAATACTTGACTCAGCATTTGAAAGGTTAGTTAGCTTCCATTTCAACCTCTCCTTTCCATCTTCATTTTGAGATTAACGATTTGGTATCTTGTAAACAGACAAAAAAGGATATAATTTTGCTAAGACTGTGTGACCAAGGTGGTGAAAAATATTAGGCTACACTGGAATAACCTGAATTCATTTCTTCATTTGTATGTTTGTCTTTGAATGACTGCAATGTTGCTATCTTTGTTTAGGGTAGGATGCATTGTGTCCTAGCAGAGAGTGATACAACTGATACTGAACTCCTGAAGCCCTATTTCCATTTATTTGAACTGAGTTGGACTGAGCCTAAGTTGTTTTGTTATTTAATCTGGAGTTTTTCTCTCCTTGCAGCACTAATAGGAGGTCAGCTAAATGGTAAATAATGGCTAGATCATCAGATGAAGTGCATTTTATGTTGAATGTAACAGCACCAAACCCAGAATATAAAAGTCCCTAAATCATGGCAGGTGACCATGGCAATCTTACCATTTCCAACAGCTCCTGGGAAATATTTGAAACATCTTTAGTGAGCTGTCCCATTAATAGTGAAGAATATCAGGTGTTTTGCCATCTGTTACATCCAAACAGTGTATAGGAAGGACCAGCAGTGATGTGAAACAATTTAAACTTTAAGTTGGGATGGACTTGTAATGGAGACCTGCAAAACAGCAAACAGAAGAATGATACAATAGACTCTCCCTTTTAGTTTTATGGCTTACCATCATCATCATCTAATACGTGTTGAGATTCCCACAACGTGTTCTCAGACAAAAATAATACGACAAAATATTTTGAGAGACATTAATTTCAGGTGGAAAATATTTTCCTAGATGTGTTTGGTGCTTCTGCAGTCTGATGCAGTTTTGCACGTTAACTGTAATTTTGTGGGCTCTCAATCAAAATCTTTCCCTTTAATTTTTTCTTGTAAATAGAAGTATCATTTAGGAGCTGAAATGAAAACTGTGGACTAGATTGCAATTGTAGATATTTGTGTCCAATGAAAAGAGGCTAAGAGTCACTTTTTTATAATTTGAGAGTGAAAAAGTTGGCCTGGCTTTGAACCAGTCATGCTTTTCTATTAACAATTATTTAGTATTTTGTGATAAAACTCTTTATTACTGCAGCAACTTGGCATTAACAACCATGTGTTCAACCTGCTGCTACAAAAATGCACATTTTATGACACACTATAGACCTACAGCTGAATCGTTGTGACCTTGGCTTACATTACTTCTGTAAGGACAGTGAGCCTTTGTACATGCTAAAGAGTTTTGTGGTAGAACCTTCAGAGTTGTTCTAGAGATCAAATTTATATCAGGCTAGAAAAGCATTTAACTAACTGCTTTCATGCTGGGGTTAGTTTTTCAGATTTTCTCTATTTCGCTTGAGTAAATGAAGAAAAATAGCTAAATTACAAACACTAATTTGATCAACTGCAAACAGCAAAAACCATGTTCTCACAGTCTTAATTAGAAAATTCCTTTGTGCCATTGTTTTCTGTAGTTAATGAGACTTTACCATAACATCAGGGATAGAAAGTACCTACAGTCAGCATTTTGTTGCCTCTGAAAGATGTCTTTATTTAAATACATGTGCAGTACAGAAGTCATACTACAAAAAATTAAGTTTCTTCTTAGAGCCAATTGGAAGATAATTGAAATGATTTCACGGAAAATTGCTGTTGTGGAGAATTTGTGACAAAAAATCTTAAGAACTGAAAAAATGTTAATGGATGTGGTACTTTAAACGTGTGTGTTTTCTAGGGGTTTTGAAAACATGATTGATAGAAGGGATGAAAGTAGCATCAAGGAGTGCAACAGGGGTAAGGCAATTCCCTTGAAATGGCTCTAAGCTGAGACTGTGGATGCACTGGGAACAGACTTGTAAAGGAAAGCAGTGCTCTTCCTTCCTTTGTTGTATGCAGTCAATTAAGATTGAGGGAGAGGATTACTCCATAATTGAAGTGGTCTCACACGTTAAACACCATCACTACTCCATAACTGAAATGGTCTCACATGCTAAACACCACCACTACTCATGTTAAAGCTTTCAGAACCAACGTTGTTCCACATAAAACTTCTCCAAGATCTCCAGTGTGTTAACACTTTATCTTCTTCTGCCTCACACAGTTCATGGTTAGCAAATCAGTGTTCTTACCAGTGTGTTGATGTGATGTTTTAAATCACGGGAAGACAAGGCTGTCCCTTGAGCTAGTCAAAAAACCCAGCAGGAAATAACTCAATGAGAAAAAGAAAAATAGTAACATGTATATTAGTCAATAAATTAGTATTGCACTACACTTTTATTTATTAGTTGCATTCCATTTTATTCTAATATTATGTGTCTCCACATATTAAAATTTTTACTTTAACATTTCCCAACAGCCTGTGTAGACTTCTGTGCCACACATTTGTCCAGACTTCGTCAGTGCAGCGGGGCACGGAGCAAGCTGTTGCTCTGTTTTGAGTAGTAACTGTACTCAGTTGTGGAGTACTGGGTGAGTGACTGCAGAGTGGATTGCATGCAGCGTCAGCAATGCAGCTTTGTTTTTTAATAAAGTATCAGTTGCCAAGAGTTTTCAGACTTCATTTATCAGTAGATCAATTAATACTAGAATCACTTGCTGCACAATTTGTGTGTGTAGTTGTTTTATGTTGCTGAAAAACAATGTGACTGGTGAAAACCCCCAACAAACCATGTAAGCAAACCGTATAATACAAAGTTTAAATTCTCACATTGATTTTGACTATTACATTTATTTATATAGAACTGGAATGTGAAACAGGACTGGACTTTTGTGCAAGATCATCTCTAAAAAACAAAAAAAAAAATCTGTATGTGTTTGGGGATTTTGAGAACTTAAACCATACAAACATTGCATAAGAGTTGAAGCCTCAGGGTATGAATGACTTCAGAAATGATAAATGCTATGGTAATGACAACTGCATGTTATTAAGTCACCACATGGAAATGAAAGACAAGCAGAGATGATTTCCTTAAATTATAAAAAATGAGGCTATTTTTAGTATATATAATTAGTTGCCAATATTTGTACATGTACTTTACTTTTTGTTGATTTAAATTTATTTATTTTTTTAAAAATTCTATGAATTCAAGTTGTTCCTTTAAGAAATGTCGTTCAGACTCTTTTATCATTTTCTTATGTCTTCTAAAACATTGTTCTTCCTGGGAGCTCTTCCTAGTGAGAGATAAGAACTGAACAAAATGTCAATAAAGGTTTCAGGAATTCTGCAGCAGTCCTGAATTTGAAGGAGCATCCATGCTTTGATGACAAGTTAGTCAGTTTTACCTTAAGGAGTAATAATCCCCAGATTTGCATCCCATGCATGGCAGCATGACTTAAACCCTTTTAATACAATTAATTTGTTCAGTGTTGTCAAATGTATTTATGGTGTTTTGTTAGTGGGTAGTCATTTTCTGGGCAAGAGACAAGAACTTGTTTCAACAGCTTTTCTTACACAAGTAATATAGGTTGGATAGATATTCTTCCCCTGAGAGCTGTAATTGTCTAATAATACTTTTGGCTTCCATGCCTTATGCACGTACTCTGACATTTGAAGCAGGTGATCAGAATGCCTGCATTTCTGTGATACAGCAGACTGGCTTTAGCACAAACCAGCCACCACCTGATTTCATTGTGAACCTGTCTTATGCATGTGAAATGCTTAGACTTCATATTACAGGTCACTGTAATTGTGGTCTCTCAAAGGAATAATTGAAGCTAGATATAAATTACAGGATGCCTGGTGTTGTGCTGGTTGCTGAGGGACTTGCAAATTAAAAGTCTAAAAGAGTATGGAGTTTGTAGAATTATTTTATTTATTGGAGACAGTACAGTATAAAATCCCAAGATCTAAAATACTATAAAAACTTCGGTAAAGACTTGAAAAAAATAATCTCCTATATGAAAACTCCATCACTAAGCAGTACTTTGATAACTTAATTAAAAAGTTGGAGAAGTGTTAATCCATTCTGGAGGTTGTATGCCTAACATTGCAAAAACTATCTGTTGTGAATAACTTGTGGGAATAAGTCTGTATTTCTCCTGTGAAGACTGCTGGTTCGTGATCTCAAAAAGAATTGCGTAAATTGTTATGCCACTGCCTCGGTAATACACTGCCTTTCTAATACTGTAGTATTTTATGCAGATCTGCTGGTAGGAAAATAATTCTGGCCCTTAGACGTTCTGCCAAGAGAGTTCAGCATCCTGTCCATGGATATTTTTTGTGAAACAACTGTTTTATTACATTGTGTGGTTTGGTTTTTCCTTTATCTTAAAGAAGGACAGAGTCAAGGTTTTTTTTTACGTACTGCCAACATATTTCTGTAGACTTAGTAAACACATCATCAAGAATTTTACTTTATTATTATTAAGAATGTTTAGTTATGTTATAGAATTGGAAAACATATTCTCTTTGCATTTATATTTTTTCTTTTTATTTTTAGGATGCAAAGTTTGTAGAAGAGCGACGCAAGCAGCTACAAAATTACCTAAGGAATGTAATGAACAAAATTATTCAGACCGTGCCAGAATTCACAGCCAACCCCAAAAAAGAAACTCTTATTCAGCTGATGCCCTTTTTTGTGTAAGTATCTGTCAAGTAGTCAAGAAAATACTGTTTTTTTAATTACAATTTTATTTAAAATATAATGCCATCATCTCCAAAATCTTTTAAGTGTTTGGGTTTTTTTTAATTTTGTTTTTTGAATAGAAGGGTTCTCTTCAAAGTACAAGTGCTTTTCTTACATTTAAATGAATATATGACATATGGAACAATTTTTGTTCAGTTCAGGGATGACTTTGGGAAAAAAAAATCACTTTGTGAAGCATTTAAAAATATCTAGATGACCTCAATACCTGCACTCATAGAAATTTTTTTCAAACATCAGGTGGTTTTGATTAATGTAATTTGGTCATGTTTAGTTTTGCTTTTGTTTGCTTAGAGTTTGTATTTTTTTATTTGTAGGCTGAGGGTAGAAGACTATGTAGTAATTAGTAATCAAATTAAAAAGTCAAACTCTGCTGGAAGTCCTTCTAACTGAATTTTGTAATCTGCTGACACACGTTCTGATTTCAGTAATGTTAATGTTGAATTCTTGTCCAGAAACAGTATAAATTGGTCATCTGTTAAGAATCTCAAGAGAAACCCTTTGATGTACAATCTTGCAAAGGATATGATCTCTTAAAATCTTCCCATTTCGATGTTCACGTCATTCTTTACAAATTATAAATGAGATTTAGGACTATTTAAGAAATAATATTAATGAAACTTTGGGTTTTAAGGTTAACTTGTTTTCACTAATCATTTTTCAGTGTAACTTTTTCAGTAGTACCCCTGTACAAGTTAAGTATAGATTTAACACACATTTAGAGTAAGGCATCATATTAAATTTCCTGTCCACAAATCTCTGCACAGGGATTGTGCATCTATGCCTGTGAATCTGTGAATGGATTAATTTGCAGAATCAAGACTAATTTAAAGCTTCAGTAGAAGCATTCATACTTAGCTGTACTATTTGCATTGCCTTATGCAAAGTTTCTGATTTTCAAGTTGAAACTTTCTTTCAAGAAAGCTATATTTATTAGAATATGTAATAGAGAAATGGAAGAATGCCAAGATGTATTTTGTGGCTTTCATGTTTATTTATTCTGCAATTCAAAAAGTAGAAATTCATCTTGATGATGTTATAAATAGTAAAATGATGTTTTCAGGGACAAACATCTTAAGCAACGTAACCTTTTTCTCCCCAGGAACCTCTTTTGTAGAATTTGACTAAGGGCTCTAAAGATTGAAATGGCTTCAAGTACTTTCAGTTGTGGGGCCCATACATGGCTTTTTGTTAAGTCATTTTAAAGAACTTGTCCTTCACATTGTGCTTCGTTTTGTTTTTTTTAAAGAAGATAGGGATAAATACAAAATATACTTGGAATTGAATTTCAACTAAAATAATTTTTGCTCTTCCTGTCCAATTATATTTTATTTTAAGATGGTTAAGTATAGCTCTGGGAAGTAGTGAACTGATAATTTCTTGTCAATTTCATTTCATAACTTGCTGCTTTAAATGTAGAGTAGGAAAATAAATTCTGAACAGTGTACTATTTAAGGTCTCATCTTTTCATTGGCTTGTTTAAATGATTATCCAGAGTTCCACACTGACAAGCAGTAATGCAGAGTAACATCTGTAAGTCATGGCTAGCGAGTTCTTACTCCTCAAGTAGTTTGATTATGAAAGAAATTCAATTTCAAGCTTTGTAGGGTATAAGATATTTTAATAAATGATGGTTATGGTTTTCAGCTTTTACACTGAGTTGCTTTGTAATTATCATTACCTCAGCAGTACAAGTGGCCATAAAGATAGCAATGCAATTAATATTAAAATGTGACAAAAATGGGCAGCAGCTTCAACCACAAGCCAGTAGATTAGGAAATACTGTCGATGCTCTAGTTAGAAATACTAATTGATGGAAAACATTCATAGTAGCAGTTTGTTACTTGAACTGTAGTGCAGTGTTTACATACTTAAACCAAAAAGGTCTTGTTTGCCACCACCATTTGGCAGCAATTTGTAAACACGACTGTTATGCGCTGCATTGATGCTGACCAACTTCGGATGTAGCTGTGCAATGAGTTGCAAAAAAGACTATTTTTAGAGGGTTTTTTTTGCATTTGTCACTTTCATCATGCTGAATATGTTTCATGAAGCAGTGGACTATAGTGGACTTGAGTATGCTTTGATACCTGGACAATATGGCAAAAAGTTTTTGTTTGTGTATGTATCTCTGAATTATTCCCTTGGAGCTTTTTGTCACATAATAAATATATTAGCAGTCTCTCTTAGCAAGAGAAGATAGTTCTCCATGGGAATATTAGTGGGATTCTGGAAAAGGTAGGCTGTTGAGCAAAATAAATATATACCTCATCTACAGCAGACAAAGAGGGTTTTTAATGCATTTTTCTGTTGAAGCTATCAGACTCTTCTTCTGCAGCTAGAGCAGCAGTATTAAATTAATATAAAGATCCTTCAAACAATGATGGAAGGAGCACATTTTAGAAAAGTATCATCATTTTAATTCAATGTCCTTTATTTTCTGAGTGTCATGACCTGGCACTGTTAGTGACTAAGAAAAAACATCTAAAATGAAATGCATTTCAATTCTACTTCCTGTTGCCAGTATTGTTCCTCATTAATGGGTTTCAAACTTCATTAAGATATCTTTAACATGCAGGACTTTGAAGTGTTTATTACATTATTCAGTTGTAACTTTGTACTGTGCCTACAGTTCTTCTATACTGATAGCTTAATATTTTAATATAAACTTCTGCAAATATGTATATAATAATTCTGACATTTAATTTGTGCTTTATAGCACTAATGTGTTAATAGTTGCTGATTACATCTTTATTAATGAAAGAGTTAGCAGTTAAAAAGCATTAAGAGTTTAGTCACAGGATTGTGCTGCAGAATGTAGTGATACCTAAGTCTAGGAGAAAAAATTGCAGTCTTAATATGCATAAAAAAATCTCTGGGGCATGAGATTTAGGAAGCAGTTGCTTCCTAGCAAAAAAATAATTACTTGGACTTAAAGAGTTTCTTCTCAGTGCAAAATTAAATGGACACACTTCAGTGTGAAAATTAAAAATCCCATAAAGGTTGTGTCTAATTAGGCATCCTATAGATAGAAATTACAGGGTCAGTTTTAATTAATCACTTTTAAGATCTGGTTTAAATCCTAGAATATGATTATTGTGAACAGAAAAATAAGATTATCCTCTTCAAGACTGAACCCACAGCATATTAAATGCTGGAAGGAATGTTGCCTAAAACATTTGTTGTGAGATCATTCCTTTATGGATTTCTCCCTGCCAAGGAAAGTGATTTCATACAGTCAGGCACAACTCTGTTGAGGTAAAACACTTCAGTTGTTCTATATGAAAAAAACTGCCACTGTTAGAAAGATAATTTTCTTTTGAAGCTCAGAGTTAACAGTTTGCAGTAAAATAAAGTGAATCAGTTTGCTAGCATTTCTCTTAATTATTTTATCAAATGCTAGTGGTTAATCATGGAAATGTAATTTATGTTGATACCTTATGCTGTGAAGTGTGATTAGTGTATTCTTTCTGTTATCAGTCTTTATCATTTGTAATCTCGGTTTGTATATATTTTTATTTTCATGTTGCCTTAGCTCAGTCACAGGTTTGGTCAAATAGTTTCTTTTGTAATCCACTCTCTTAATATGAGAAGAGATTCTGTTTCTGCTCGTTTACCTGTGTACATGCCAAATAACAAATAATTCGTAGTAATAAAATTGACATCTCAAGTTAAATTTTCCAGTCCATGCAGTACAAAACCTAAATCAAGAATTGGCACTGCTGAATTAGATTACTACATCTACTAGCTGGTGAAGGCCTCTCTCTTAATACTTATTGAATTAGTATCAATTTACATTCATGATTAGTACATTACAGATAAATAAAACATGTAAACTTTAATCACACAATGATCTGTCAGAAAAATATCACACGTATTAGCTCTTTTAAAATACGTATTTAAGAACAAGAGGTATCTTTGAGAAAAAAATCACAGTTCATGTAATTGTGGAGTTCAACATAAATCATCTTAATAGGTTATATGATTTCATGTATGTAAAAAGCTGAAACTTGTGAAAAGTTGTGAAATGAAACGCTAAAAAGTTGTCATGTCCGTTTTTCAGTCTCCATTGTCTGTAAAATGTCTTCTTTTTTTTTTTTTTTTTTTTTTTTTTTAGAAGATAGGTATTTTTTCCCATCATCCTCATAATGGGTGTAAACTGAAACACAAGAAAAAATTGGAGAAGACCTTTTTTACTGTAAGAGTGATGGAACGTTCTAGCAGGTTGCCAGCACTCTGTCCTTGGAGATGTTAAAGGCTTGACAGGACACAATCCTGGGCAACCTTGTGCCAGTGGGATTGGCTAAACACTCTCCAGAGATGCCTTCCAACTATAAATGTATAATTGCCCAAGATCACAACCTGCAAATTTAGCTCAAATTGTATTTTACATAAACCCTACACAAAGAAGTGTTAGCTAATAATACAGCTGGTCAAACCTTTTAGTAACGAACAAAATGCAGTACTGTTCAAATAAGAGTGCTGCCACTTATTGACTTTTTTGCTTTTGCAATGCAAATGTTTGGATTAAAATATATGCATGAATGATATACACAGAGCTCTGTGAATGTTTTCACAGATGACTATGCTGAGGTTTTTTTCATCTCATTTTCCAGGCCACAGCTACGTGTTTCTAGATAATGATTAATTACATGTTCTGCTGAGCTGCAGAGCTGGACATTTGTTCTCTTGTGGTAGCTGCTCCAACGTATGTTTTAAAGAAAGCAGAGAATCTGCTCAGTAAATTGTCAGAAAAAAGGCTAGAGCAGGTTCTGAAAAACTGTCTGTGGGATGTGTTTGAACACCAGAGGAGTCATCAGTTCTCTGATGATTAGAGGGTTGTAATGTTCAAAAAAATATGTTCATTTCACCAGATAGCATTCCTGGCAACATATTTGAGAGCAAAAGTTGTGTTCTTAGTTTTTTTTGTGTCAGTTTTTCTTTAAGTCGCCAAGTTAAAAGGTAATAAAAAATGTCACTGTTTCTACCTCTCTTTTTCTAAATGCTTCTTGCTTCCTGCAAGGTAAGGTTATGAGAAGTGCAGTAGAGAGATACAGGTGGCAATTGACAGACAAATTTCAGTACCACTCAATCAGCCACTCAAAAAGAAATATTGTCCTGGAAATATTTCTCTAAGATTTCTTTAGCACTGAACAGCATGCAAAGCCACATGTCTGCTTTTGGTCTTACAGACCAAAAAGCTGATTTAAACATGCAAGAATAAATATTTGTCCTTAGAGGGTTGAAGAATTTTGGGTTGGGTTGGGTTTCGGGGATTTTCTTATCTCTGTTTCAGATGCAATTGTCAGTGTGTCACTGAGAACATTTAAATGTGTATATTAAAGTTTTAAGAGGTGAAAAGCACATTAACTTTGGTACATTACTATTGCTAATATTAAAATGTTGCTGTTAAGCATAGACTCTTTTAAGAAAATGACTGCAAAGCTCCTATGGGTGTTGTATCTGTGAGCTCATTTTAAAGAAACTGGAAACTGACCCTTTCAAACTTATATTAAGAAATTTCAAGGGATAAAAATGTTTGCTCAGGCTTAAAGTTAATTGCAAGCTACTCTATCAGTTGTATTTGATTCAATAAGCTTATCTCTCAACACAGGATAGTGTACAGCAGACATGGGCATGAACTGAAATCTCTTCACGGAAACATTTGTGAAGTATTATGAATACATAGACATTGACATTTTTATATATAAAGGTAGAGGAAAAAAACTTTTTAGAACAATGCTATTCCTGGGGCCAGTGACACTAATAAGATGAGGTTTCATGAACTAATAGAAAAAAACAAAGTAATTTAGGTTCATAATGTCTCCATTCGCAGGATTTTCAATGTCAATCTCAAGGTGAAAAATATTTTTGCAAACTTACTCTGCTTGCATCATGTTATAACATGCACTGCACCAACTTATGATATGTAAGAAATCAGTTTTATAACCACAGAGAAGTTTATAAAATATTCTAATTAGTTCCTCCCTTTACAACTTGCTTAGCTGGACTGATAGTAGTGTATTTATAGCAACAGTACAACTCAACTGGTCTTTCTGGATAAAAAGCTAAAAAAGATGGCTCTATGAAAAGGCAAAATAATTCTGAAGTACATTTCTTTCTCTAGCATAAATGATACAGAATTTGTGTATTGAATGAATGGGAGTCTCTCCTCCATATTTGTATTTTATCCTATCTATATATAACATAAATAAGCAAAGTCCTGCACACAAGTACATCTGTATCAACTCATCAGTCAGTGGGTTGTTTTTTTTTTATAATATTATTCTGCAGAAAAAGTCGGGTTGCAATACTTGCAGGTATTGATATAATTTTTATATGAGTGCTGAATACTCACTTGTGTGATTCCTTTGACATCTGTATAGTTAGGGTATGGTTATATATTTAGTCATTCCAACATATAGATGTGGTGTTTAAGAAATATTACCAGCATGATTTTTACACAGAATTTTCTTTTTTTCACATGCTATAACACATATTGGGTCTGTAGATGCAACCTGGAAATTCTCAGGGCAGTTGGAAAAGAGACAGCAATATTTCCCTGTCCGTTCAATTTGCAGTCTGTGGTGCCACTATTGTACTGTTAGTGCATTATCAAATAGTAAGATGGAAAGCAAAGAAGCAAGCTATCCCTGAAGTACTGGGTAACAATCTCAGTACAAAATAAGGAAGTTTTAATGTCCTAATGTTTAAAACAATGAGCTGATGATAGCATGGCAGTTCTTAAAGTTATGAGTATACTTATCCATGCTTTATAATAGAATACATGACAGTAACCAGCTAATGCATCCTAAAGTTCTGTGGCTGGTGGCCAGACTTTTACCAAACTGCATCCTTTGAAGTTACAGCTTGCGTTACCAGCTTGGCTGACTTCAGTATGTCTTTAACAGATCTGAGTAGTGTTCTGTAATAGTAAGTAAGCACTCTGATAAAGAGGAATATAATTTGCATTAACAAACTGGGAATAGCATTTGCTTAAATATGTGACTTTTAATTAGCAAAGCACCTCCTAATGCCTGAAACATGCTAATGAAACTAATTTATTGCTATGTTAATTGATTGATCTACTTACAAAACTATTTAAAGACGTTATACAATATTTAGCTTTCAATAGAATGTTGTCAAGCACTGATGATTGTTGAAGTAAAAATATCTTGTATATCTAAATTTGATTAGCATGTTCAGATAATGTATGAAGTTCCAATGAAGAAATGTACTATTCTGTGGAATTTTTGCTCATGATAGAATCAAAATATCTTACTTGGAGTGGATTGTTCTTAACAAACATATAGTTGTCTCACTGTTATTCTGGGTTTCTGCATTCCTCACTTTGTAACTGACAGCTTTGTTTTTAGTCTCTCATAACCTATCAGGCTTGACATCAAACTTAAAAAAGTATCAGGCCCGTTTTGATCTGACTGAAATGTGAAGAAGTAGGACAAAAAATTGTTTGCTCAAAGCATATGAGAATTCATACTTTCATCTCTTTTCTTTCTGCAAGACTTGTATTATGATGTTACATTATCTTTCGGTTTTGGCAGATATCGACATGGAAGATCTGTATTACATGGCATTCTACAAATGTAATAAATTCTCTTCTCCCTGCTCTGAGTAGTTGAGAGGGTTTATGGTTGTTACAGAAAAGTGATGCAGGAAAAAAGTATCTGAGGCTACAAGGACGAGAAACAGTGATAAAGAGGGCGAGAGTAAGTAGGGAGAGAGGTACACAAATGATTAATGTTAAAAGCAAGATGGGTTGAATATGGTAAGGGAGTATGAAGAAAATGCTATCCTTTGCATTTTGGATCAAAATTTAAGCAAAATGAAAATCCAGAGTCAGAATATGTGTTTTGATGTTTATTAAAAGTATTGTTGTAGTTGTCAATACTTTTCTCAATTGTAAAAGTAGAAAGGACTAGAAAATGTTGGATTTTCTTAGTTCTGTTATTCCTCTCAGCAGCATTTCTATAGGTTCTATTTCTTTTTCCAGCAGTTGGTCATATTAAGGGAGATTTGCCATTAAAGTTAGTGAAAATGCTAAGTTGCCCTCCCTGAAAATACAAAATTGTCAATTTACCTAATTTTTTTTTTCTTTTAGTAACTTTATAACATGCAGAAATAGTTTATTGTCACTTTGAATCCCTTTTCTTGCTCTTGATTATGCCTGGTTCCCAGTTTGTATAAGGCATAACCACTTTTCTTAGTCCGGGGAACTTGGGCTGGGTTGGAATGCTGGCCAGCTTAACTAAGGAACTGGTCAGATGAAGTTATCTTTGGAGATATATATATATAGATAGATAGATAGAGAGTGAGAGAGAGAGAGAGAGAGAGAGAGAGAGAGAGAGAGAGAGAGATTCTCACCCCACCCCTACCTTGGCTCCAGTAATTGTATTATTGCTTTTAGTCATTTTCCCTCTCGGTTAACAAGAGACTTAGTAATGAAAGACCAATCTGAGAGAAGAGTTGTCCTTCTCAGTAGTGTTTACTATTTCTTTTTTGTCCTGCTCTTTTACTGCTTGCTGATAAGCTCAGCGAGTGTTTAGCAAGAGATGTTTTTTCTAAACTGTGCAGTTTTATGTAGCAGTACAAGAATAGGTTAAGATTTTCTCATAAAAGCACACACAGTTAAGTTTTGTGTCATAACAGCAGTGATCTTGTTTCCTTGGTAACAAGCAAGTTGTATGCACTCCTTGTTACAAAGTGAGTTCTTAATATATATTCTGTACTGCAGCAGGTATATATGGAATTGGTAGCAAAGAGTGGCTTCTAGAGCCAGTAAAGAAAGTTTCAGTTTTAAGAATGATTAACATGGGGAGAACGTATTTGTAATTCTCTTCTCTACTTTCATGCAACATAAAATTAAACTAAAAAAGAGACTTGCAGAAAAACAGTTTTAATCTCTGCCATCCCTGTTTTGCTGTCTTACAGTTCTTAATTTTAAATTTACATTTCCGTCAATGAGGTAGCAATATAACAACAAATTGCAATGCTGAGTAGTCAAAAGTACAGGTTAACTTACACCAATGAAGTAAAATATTTATTCTGTTTCAGAATGAAGTCAAAACAGCTGACATTGTAAATTATCTTGAATAGAAACAAGTTAGTTGGAAGATTGATGCATTTGAGCACCAGTTATTGATATCCAGAAATGAGTAGTCACAGTTAGGAGAAATGTTGTGGAATAGGAAATGAGTTGTTTGTGTCTCACTTCTTCAAGTGACTGTGACTCATTAGGACTCTCCACCACTTTCCCTGTCTTTGAAAATTCTTACTTCTGTGGTTTGTATCATTATTGGGTAAGAGATTTCTTTCTGCTTTCTGTGGTTGGAAAGTTTAGTCCTTCCATGAAGGTCAGGTTTGGTTTTTTCCCTCATTTCTAGTGGCAGCAGTGATAAATGAGCCCCACTCATTTGAAGTCCAGTCATAAAAATCTGAAATATCTGTCCTTTTTCTCTGCTGGGATTTTTATGGCAAACATTAGCCTGGTAACTGAGAATGCTCCTGCTTAAGGCTATAAATTGTAATTGTATAAATTGTAAAATAAAAGATACAGCTACCATCCATTCCCACGTGTATCTTAGGTATGAAGTCAGTATGAAGTATAGCAGGACAGATATTTAAAATAAATGTAGAGATCACAGGAGAAAAGAGTAGCTAATAAGGTTTTAGACATCCAGCCATCACTCTGAGAAAATATGGAATATCCTTTGTAGAGTTCTGTAGCTTAAGATCTAAATGTGAATCAACTAATTTTCCATCAACAAAAATTCCTCATTCCTTTCAGTGTACTTCCTGCATATTCCCCAAACTGGCAAGTATTTGCCAAGGTGTATTTGGTTAGCTAAATCATAAATTGTTCCTAATTATAAACACATACACAAATTCTACTTCACTTTTGTCCATACCTAATTCATAAACAATAAATCCAGTATTCCTTAAAGCTTCTTATACTAGTTTTGAATCTGTGACAAATTTTTGCATCCTAGCTATGAAAAGTGGAGTACTAGAAATGCTAATATAATTAAGTGTGCGGTACTTCAAAGTACCATCCTTGTTCTTGATAGCATCAAAGCATTTTATGATGGAATAAGGTATTAAGCAATCAATTTACCTTTTTTTCCTTTACTTTCAGCAACATTGACAATCATCTTGAAATTTTTATTTGTAGTGTGGCATGATTTCCTAAGTGAATAAAAGAACAAAGTCGTTCAAGTCAAGCTAGACATATGATAGCTTCACTTGCCATTCAAGTACTGAACTAATGTGTGTTTCTTGTAAGCATTGTCATTTTGTACCAATGTGCTCACTCTACCCTCTTTTTACTGTCTGTCAATGCCAGTTAATATATTTTATTAATTGCATGCAGGAACAGAATGTGTTGTTAGGGGGTATAATGCAGTATCTAGGTTCTAATTTAAATTAAAAACAGTGCTTAAAACCAGAAAAGTCCAGATTGTGACACTGGGCAGTTGTTCACTGAAGTTGTTCTTTTAACTGGAGCGACTTGTGCAGTGAGAACTTCCGAGTGAAGTTTTCAGCTTGGAGGAGTGTACTAAAAATGCCTTAAGCTGGTAGTTTTCACAAAGTATATTTTGGAAGGTAGAACAGTAGAATACTGCATACTTTTAAATGAATTTTTGCTCATGAAAAGCATTCAGTAGAGTCTAAGGGAATTTATATGTTGATTCCTCCCCCACCGCTATACATACATATGTACAGTACTTATCTGGAAACCTTAGAATCCATATTTCTATTTCTTCAGTAAGAAACATGTTCTTTGCTTAGTTTTAAAACTCCATTGTATCTGTTCATTGCTATCAATATACTGTAAGTGGATATGATACATAAAGTACGAAATGTGCATGTGTGGGGCATATGTGCATCTTCACAAAATGAAGTCTAAGTGACTTTTAATACTATTTAAAATACAGACATCTGTGATACCTTCTGTATAAGGCTACTGTGCTCATTCTCTAGGCCTAAGGTATGAACTCAATGGAAAAATAAAGGAAATGGAAACACTTGGCAAGGTAAGCTAACCAGCAGCTCTTCCAGATGCAATATTATGGTTGATTCTGACCATATTTGTGTGTCTGATTCATTGTGGCATTCTGTTAGTCATTTCATTGTGTGCGCTGCTCAGTCTGTGCACGGTGCATAGCTCAGCCAGGCTTGCCTCAAAGTCTGCCTGTCAACTCAGTTTACCAGTCTTTGTTAAATTAAGTCTCATTGAGAGCTTGGGATAGGTGTTTTCTTAGTTCAACAGGCTCTACAGTGGGTTTATGTGCCATTTGTTTATCTCCAGATGGAATCATAGAATCATAGNTCTGGGGTAAAAACAAATGCATGATTTAGGTCTCATACAAAATGATAATCAGGAGTTGCAAAGTATAACCATGAAAACAGTAAAATACATACCAGTGTACATAGGGCTGCTTTCCATTTATCTCCTAGTCTGCATTTGGTTACTGACAGTTGTAACAGATGATATTTGACATTTTTACATTTGAAAGAGATTGATTTCTCCACAGGATTGATTTAAAAACTTTTCTCGTAAGCATGCAGAACATATTTCTGCTTGAATAGTTAAAAGATCTTACAGGCTTTTGTTTCTTCCTTACCTTCAGAAAGCAGTAATTACGAAAGCTTCAGATCTTTTTGTGTTCATAAACAAGTATACATGATAGGCTGAAGGGAGATCTCATTGCTGCCTGAAAGGATGTTGGGGAGAGGTTGGGGCTGCGCTATTCTCAGAGGTAATTAGTGATAGAACAAGAGGGAATGACCTCAAGCTGAGACTGGGTAGGTTTAGACTGGATATTAGGGAAAAAAATTTCCCAGGAAGAATGGTCAGGCATTGGAATGGGCTGCCCAGGAAAGTGGTTGAGTCACCAACCCTGGATGTCTTTAAAAGTTGTTTGGATGTGGTGCTTGAGGATATGGTTTAGGGTGAACCTTGTAGAGTAGGGATAATGGTCGGACTTGGTGATCCTGAGGGTGTTTTCCAACCTGAATGAGTGTCTCCATGTTTCTGTGATGTGTAAAGAAAGTGAGGTCCCTTGTTTCCCATGGCAGTAATATTGTAAAGGAATTCAAGTTAGTAAAATCACACTTGGTCAACTCTGCATGACTTCCCTGTAATGAAATTGTGGCTTTCAAAGATTAGTTTTTGGCCTACTGAAATCTGAAAAACAGTTTGTAATATTTATTCTACAGCTGCACTTAAACTAGCTGATCTATAATTGCTTGTTAAGTTTCTCTTTATGGAGATTATTTTAAGAAAATTGCCAGCTTCAGATATTCACAGTCAAATATCAGCATATGTAGCTGAAGATTGCATAACAACTAGTTCAGGAGGATATATTTTGGAGAATTTATAGATAGGGGAAGGGAACCATCTGCAGGTCTCTTACAGAAAATAAGTGTACCAGCAGAAAGTGTTTTGGAAAATATAAACATGTTGTTTTGTAAGAAGCCATCTGGTCAGTCAGAGCAGTCTGTGTGCAAGTGCAGATGGATATGAGAGCTTTGGGATCCATAAGCCTTAGTTACCATTCAAGATCTTCAAAACAATGCCTTAGAGGAGACCCTTTTTGCTGATGTATTTATTATTCCTCTGTGTATAGTGGTTGTACAAATGCTGCAAAATTTGATTTTTTAAAAAAAATTTTTTTTTTTTTTTTTGAATGGTAGAGTACTGGAAAAACCACAGTCTGGACTTCCAGGAGAAGTTCAAATTTCTACTTAGAAAAGTTGTTAAAGTAATAGACACAGCTTTTAACAGGTGACTACAGATTCAAACAACAGTGACCTAAATTGAGAGTATATGTTCAAGAGAAAGTCTTTGACTTGCCATTTTCAGTTTGAATTCTATTAAAAGGGCAGTTCGGTTAAGATCCTTGCTAACTGTCCAGGTGATCTAAAAAAATCAGTTTTAGTCCAAGATTTCTAAAATGTGGAAGAGTGGATGAAATAGCCTAGCAGTAAGTGTGTATTTGATATACAAAAGCAGCACTTTCCAGTGAGAGCATCATTTAGTGGATTTACTGGTTGGGAGCCAGGGTCTGGGTGACAAGACCTAACAGGTTAGCTGTATCTCCTTTTAGTCAGGGCAATAGACTTGTGTTCTCTTTTCAGTTCCCAAACATCCATTGTCTTATCGCCAAATTGTCTTTCTGACACTCTGTGAAATTGCAAATGGTAGTTTTTCAAGGTATCTGATGCAGAAAAACAAGGACCAATTCCTGTAAGTCACCACATGCTTTAATTCCCTACTGATGAGAGTCACAGTGGGGCACAGCAAGCATCAGTCAGGCAGTGTTTGTGTTCTGTTATACTTTTTTTATTCTGCCTTTGTGCAGAAGTAATCACTCTAGATTAAGGAAAGGGCCCTTTTCACATTGGCTGGTTCTCTGTGACATTTGCAAACAATTTTGGCACAGGATGGCATTTGCAAACAGTTTTGGCACAATGTATTTATGTAATCCATTATCAGAAATACACAAGCTAAGCTCTCAAGCATGAGTTTATGATGTTTGC
This sequence comes from Ramphastos sulfuratus, assembly GCA_013399055.1. Taxonomy (NCBI): domain Eukaryota; kingdom Metazoa; phylum Chordata; class Aves; order Piciformes; family Ramphastidae; genus Ramphastos; species Ramphastos sulfuratus. The sequence continues at coordinate 347,849 of WBNM01003790.1, forward strand.
TACAGATCTCCTGAAATGTCAGTGTCTCAGTTCAGTTGCCCTTGAGAAATCTGTTAGGAGGAGAAAAACAAAAAAGGAGTAAGTGTTGAAAGACACTGTTTAAATCAGAGCACGTGTGTAAATAGACTCCCATATGTAAGTTTGCCATAAATACTAAAATGGCAAGTTTTAGAAAAAGTAATTTGCTAACGAAACAACTTGACTTCAACATTTTTCTCTTAATGGATTCATTAGATTTGGAGTATTGCAAGAAAAACCTATTCTGTAATGCTTATTTCACTGGGAATAAACCCAAAGAATAAGTTTAATTACTTTTCCACAGTGGAAAAGATTTTGAGGAGTAAAAGAGGCCTTGCTGAGAGATGGATCTATAAGCTTTATTTCTTTCTTTTTGCATGTGAAACACTAAGGAATACTCATGAAAATGTGGTTTAGAAAAATCTGTTTATACAACTTGTATTGCGGTCTTCCAGTACTTATTTGTACTCCTTTCTGTGCAGCACTGTCAGTAATGGATAAATAGATGCATCCATTCAAATACAGGAAGCAAATAATCTTTGTAAGGAAGGTATCTTTGTACTTGTTCATGTTCTTGGCTTTAATCCAGACCATAACAAGTTTGTTTATGCCTAACTGCACAGTTTTTCAAAAGGAGGTGGGTTATTTCTTTTCCTCATTTGAACTTGTATTGAAAAATATTTCAGCAGCCATTGGTTTCTCATGTGAAAACAGCATGAATTAGCTACACGCCGTCACTGAAATTCAAAACATCCTACAGAAGCTTTGTTCCTTGCTTTTGTTAGTCTGCCAGCTATAAACATAGTCCATTCAATTCTGTTATATTTCAGCTGCTATTTTTGTGGTGTATTTTTAATATGTTTGGCACTTCTGTGGTGGTAGCAGAATCTATAAACAGTTAGCTGAAGGATTCTAGAATAGCTTGTTGTAATTATGGGCATTCATCTATTAATAACAAAAAATAATTATATGTATGCATGGTTCCCTGTCATATCACTTCACGTCATTAACAAATGAGTAAAGAAAGTGTTTGCTGCCAGTTTTTTAGGAGTGTGCTTTAAACTGCTTTAGAGGTCTCCAAATACATTCTCTGTAGGCTCAAAATAGGCCAAATGCTGATTCAGAAATGCAAAATTACCTGAGCTGTTGAGGTCTATGCAGAAATAATACAGGTAGCTTCATCACACAGTTCTGGTTCACCTGCAGCATGCAGAGACTGCACTGATACCCTCTCCTCACTTGTTCCAGTTACTGTTTCAGAATGACCCTAAATCATGGACAAGATGACTGAAGTAGTTTGTGTATTTACAACATTGGTCTAGATGTCACTTTGGGCTGTTCCTTTCTGTGAGTATGTAGTCAGAATAGCTGCAGAGTTCCTAATGCAGAGCTGCTTTGTATTGGAAGAGGCTTCTTCAGCTTACTTTTGCTGAAACAATGCAATTTAGACAAACTGCAGGGAAGATTTGCACTGAGAAGGCTGATGTTAACTGTCTCCAAGGGCAGACCAGAGTAATTTTTCTTCAGATCTTTGCGTATGAACTACACAGTCCCCCAGAGTATGATGATACCAGCAGCAGTACAAAGGTTTATTTTCAAGATTTTAAAAGTGTAGCAGAATAACACTGAAGAGTTTTGTAAAATGCAGGGTACATAGTAAGAAGGCAAACCAGTAGCATGAGGGTCTGCAGGGACTGCAGTTCGCTGTAGTTAGGAATCTGTGCCTTGTAAACAGCTTGTGTAACTCCCGCTTAATTTTGCAGCTGCAAAATGAGCCAAGGAGTCTGTTTCTTACTATTCTGAGTCCACTTTTATTGTGTCTGAAATTTTATTCTAACCTCTAAGAACTCATAAATTATTTCTTATAAGAGATTTTGTTTATTAGTCTTAAAACAGTTTCTGTGTAAATAATACTGAACAGTTCCGAATATCTGGCTCCTTTAAAACTTTTTCAGTAGAAGACTCCTACATATTAAAAGGGATAAATCCCAAAACTCAATTGCTAGGTGTGACCAAAGGGAAATAAAACAGGGAGACTGAATATTTTATCATATTTTTACTTTAGTGTTACAGCTGAGTCAAATGCATATATCCTGAAGACTCAAACAAAACCCATTGGCCAGCATTTTCTAAGCAGAGGGCAGCTATATGTAAAAGACTAAAAATGTTTCATGTCTAACTGTAGAGCTGCTGTTAGTGCAGTTGAGTTGACATGTATCATGTGCTCACCTGTGTAGGACATAAATAGTCTTCACATCACATCAGTGTAGTCCTTTGCGTTCCAGGGAAGGAGGAGCTGTAGGCAGATGCTGTATAGTATACAGTGTCTTCTAAGACTTTTCTCCTGCTGCTTGCAAAGCAGGACTACCCTAACAAGGATAAAATGCCTCATCATCTTAATTGCCTTCTGGTACTGCGTACATTCATGTGCAATATTGACCTCTAACTACAGATGCTTCATTGATCTAACTCTGAACCAGGGGCGGTGGTTCAGCAGCTTTTCCAGTCATCATTTAGTTCAAAATTTATTCAGAGCCATAAAATGTCCTATATCGAGGATGCCTAGTTTTCCTCATACTAAAACCTTCATGTGGCTGAAAGCCACAAAACTTTCAAAGATGATGAAATGAAGACCTTCATGTGGAACTAACAGGAAAAAGATATAAGTGCCTTTTGTGATCCCATAACTACTTCTGGGATAAAACTCTGCCGAAGCAGGTACTTGGCATACCAGCATCTATTTACCAGCTTTTCTGTGCAGCTGAAAACTCGCAAGTTGCTACTGCCCATTTGCTAGGCATGCAACTCCAGTGCTCGAGTTGCACTTAAATCTCTGGCATCAATGTGAGAGTTACAAGTGATCACTGTTGTCCTGGATTGGCTTTTCTTTAATATTCTGTCAAGAGGCAAGCTTGTTGCAAATTGTATTTATTTTTATTTTTAATTCATTGGCAAAGTTGCATGTGCAGTAGAGAGGGACCAAGATAGTAAATGTTGTAAATATTCTGAATCTGATGGTACCCAGAGAACTGACCCCAAATTTCAGGAGCTCATGGTCAGCAGTCAGTCCTGAAATTGGTAGCAAATTTTGCTTCCTGTTAGCCTAATTTGGAGTTGTAATTTAAAAAAGGATGAGGCTGAACTCGTCATTATTATTTTCTTTTCACAGGACAATAATTCAAATCTGACTAAACAGAAAATGTGATTTTTGTTTGCCAGTTACTGTAGTCTTCTTTTTGCTGGACAGCCTGATTCTTGTTTAGTTTCTCTTTAATCCATCAAGAATGTTGTAGCCCAAGCTGGTCCCCACAGTCATTTACTGTGCAATGTCATACCTTCTGTGATTAGCTTCCCTTTCAGTGTTGGATTAAATGTAAACATTAGTCCTTGTCTTCATTACCAAGAACAGAGTCAACATTTCTCTTGTTATTCTGTTGACAGTACTCAATTTTGTGCTTTATTTACATGTTTTTCCATCTTGATTACTTTTGTTTATTTGAAGAGTACAGGTTTAATTCCACTACGCCAAGTCTCTCTATGATTATGTTTCCAGGTGCAAGTACACTATTTTCTATGTGAGGTTTTTTTTTTTTTTTAGCTTAGAGAAACTAAAAATAATAGCTTAACAATATATTGGAATGGGCTGCCCAGGGAGGTGGTGGAGTTGCTGTCCCTGGAGGTGTTCAAGAAAAGATGGGATGAGGCACTTAGTTACATGGTCTAGTTGATTGAATAGGGCTGGCTGATAGGTTGTACTGGATGATCTTGAAGGTCTCTTCCAACTTGGTTGATTCTATGATACAAGCTTCCACAAGTTGAGATTAAGGCCTGCATTTGTGAGGTTTTCATTCCTGGATCACTGTTGGTATCTAGCTTTTTGTTGGAGTGCAGTAAAGTGTCTTTAGTATTTAAAAATTACCCACAAACCCCACGGCGCTTGCTATAAAGCACTGTTCTTCACTTTTATTATTGCCAACATATTTTCCAGAGAAGAGTTATGATTCTGTAGGATTCTGTGAGTGGTTTTTACGTTTGTTCATTTTCACATTCATAGCTGTTATTGTTAACGTGACATCCGTTCAAATCTGGATCTGTCCCTGAGAACAGTCGTGGCAGCTCTCTCCTGCCTTGTTGCATATGTTAATATCATGCTGTAATCTTCATGAGAAATGAAGACACTTGAGAGAAGCAGCTGATACCTCTTAACTCAATGGAGCAATTAAAACTCAAGCACTTGCTTGGAAGATCAAAACAACATGTTTTGATCACAACTTTTTCTTTATCGTTCCATTTACATTTATGGTAATTTTAAAAGAAGAACTTTATTCTTTAATAATGGTAATTATTTGTGCAGGTTGGTTTTTAAGATGGGCAGTTTACTTGCAAAACTCCAAGCAAAGAGGGCTAACTTGCATTATTCCCATGGAGACTATTTAAACTACACTGAAGTGTAAATGCTAGTGCTTGTGGGCAAATACTCTTCTCTGGCTGAATTTGGAGCAAAGAATATTCAGGGAGCATGGATGGGACAAAGTTTCTCAACAGAGAAGCAGCAGCTGAGTCTATACACCGGGGCCATTACCACAGCTCAGAACTAAAGCACCAGCAGCTGTTTGCTCCTAGAGCAACTGGAAATGTGGGTGGCAGGTGTCCAAAATAGGAGACTGGTAACTGTGTGGCATTACCCATGAAGCTGAATTAAGTGGCATTGAAGGTTAACAGTCAGACGTGATGAAGTAAGGGTGAAATATTCAGCTTTTTAACAAACCTTAGACTGTCTTGGTGAGCTCAGTATTAGATAAGTGATAGGCATGAACAGGAAGGAAAAAATTCTTTAAGCTTTCATATTTATCTTCTCTGTGATATTGACAAAATTAGGCAAGTTAGATGAGATGGTAATTTATTGTTTTTTCTGCCACTTGGCATGAAAAGTGGTTGACTTTTTACAGGTTTTGTAAACTAGAGGTAGGTAGCACACAGGTGTTAGTACTTAACTCCTTTCACTGGCTTCTCATATCCTGGTGTCTGAGAACAGGCTTACTGTAAACTCCTTCCACTTCCACTGCCAATTGTATTGATTATGGGTTGTTTAAAAGCTAATTTGGTAATTAAGGTTGTCTCCATTCCGTGTCATTGTTGCATGCAAACAGCTTGTGAATATGGAGGAGGAAGTGCCTGGCTAGTCACTGTAATGCACTGCTGTCTCAGCACATTGAAATTGCTACTTGTCAAACAAGAGTTTTACTCCTTTTATTTTCACATATATGATGCACTGTGAATCCTGATCTGGGTTTAGTTACCTCAATATTTTCAGTAAAAATGTATCCTAGGTCTGTCTTTGCTTTCCTTAAAGATGATAATTACAGTATTAGTAGGAAAAAATAAATCCAGATATTCACCCAACATTGTTCTTCTGAAAGCAAATCCTACATTTTGTTATTATACAAACAACCTTTGAACATGTTCTGCTTCTAAACTATTTGTTCATTAAATTACCTATCACTGAGAAGTGGTAGATCATACTCCTTAGGAAAATTCAGCTGACCCCCAACAGAGTAGAATGTTGGTAATTTCTAGATGGGAGTGTATGGAATAGCCAGTCACTGCCTCTCAACTAATTGAGGTACAACGATATAAATTATAAAGAAATCAGGTATTATGGTGAACTTTTTCTTGGATGTGTGTGTGTGTGTGTGTGTGTGTGTTCAGTGGTTTCTGGTTTTCTAGTTAGGTGTGAGGGGGTCATCCATGTGAGTATTTGTTGTACACTGTGTGAGTATTGCTGCATGATGTTATCCTAGCTGGGGCACCACAGAAAATTGAGAGTAACTGCCCAAGTGCAGATGTCACTATACAAGGAACCAGACTCCAAGTATGATTGCTCAGATATAAGCTAATGAAAGGTATTTTTACAGGGTTCTGAGCATTCCCTGATGAGTGTATGTATCTCATCCAAAATTAATCACAGCTATTATTCATTTTATAGAATATTTTTCAATGGTTGATAAACATTTATAGTACAGTAACCATCTTGTTCTGTCAACTTTAAAGGAAAGTTAGTGGAAGAAAAAAGAGATCAAATCATTAGAATTATGTACAGTGTAATGGTTTACAGAAAAAAATCAAAGATCAATGCAGATGAAGTTTGTGGAGAAAATTTTCATGCTGGTAAGGAAACTCGTTTGTAGCATGAGAACATTCAAGTCAGGATCATCCAAATTATAACAAATGGAAGCATGATTATGTGTAATTATTGCACAGCAAGAAGAGATTGAATACGTCATTATGAATGCTGTGTTATGATGTGGAAATATGTATATGGAATTAGGAGCTGTGTATTAATCAAACAGCTGGAGAGAATATTAGAATTAATGCTTGTCATTTCTTGGTCAGTTCAGATCGACCTTGATAGGAAGTGATTCAGTTTTTAACCTGGCAACTTTGCTATATTAGTGTTTTCAGGATTTTCAGTGTCAAAGGGTACTACAGAGGGATTATCTTACCATATCTTTCTATCTCTTCTGTTAATAGCTGACTATTTAAACATCCCAACTCAGACTTTTATATTACTATATGGAGATCACCATTTCTCATTAATAATTATATTTCGTTTCTTCAAAATTGGGAGTAATGGCAGGAATGTGGCTTCAATTATTTTCACACTTCAACAACTAGAAACAAAGATTTTACTCAGGCCACTGCAAAGCAGGAGTTACTGGAGTATATAAAATGATTTGATGAAGTCAGAGTCTTTCTAATAATGCCACTAAAGAGGTAGTTTAGCTGATTGTAATTGGCAGAAGGTGCTGAAATAATATTGTATTGGCAAGCCAGAATTGGTTCTCATTTGTCTAATAAGGATCTCAGTATAGCAGAGGCATTGTGTCCTAACTTTTTGAGGAAATTGCCTTCCTGAAGCTCGTTTACTGTGGTAATGTTGACGTTAAAACCAAAAATTAGATTATTATTATGATGATGATGATGAAAATATTAATTGAAGAAACTGGCCAAAAAAAAAAGCGTTCCCATATTTATCTGCCAGCTAATGCCTTTCTTCATGAACTACGTTTAATATAACTAAAGCAAAACAAGAATCATTAATATCTCCAGAGATGCAACTACATGTGCGTTGCAGAGCTGCAACTACATAGAGATGTATGAAGTAGCTGATTGTGGGCTTTGTTACATTCCCAAGATGTGCTTATTACTTCAGCTTTTTGAACTCTGGCTGGTGTGAAAGTATTTCTAATTACTAACTTTTTTTTTTTTCTGAGAAATTTCTCTCTCTAATTCTATCCTGAAGGGTAGACAATGAGACAGAAAATAAATATCTTCATCTAAATGCTCACAACATCAGCTTAGGGAGTACTGCAGTTCATATGTATATAAAGAAAAACACACAAAATGCAGTTTACGTTTAGTTACACAACAAGAAATGAAAGGTATGAATAAACTAGAATCTGATTTAAAGGACCAGTTATTTTAAGCTGTTTTCTATAGTTGCACCTCAGGCAGAACTTGACACCAAGACAAAATCGATGGAACTGAATTGGTATCCAAACAAATGCTGGGCAGATCAATCAGGAATGCTTAAAAGCTAAACAGTGACCTGGTGGGAAGAAGGAATTGATTGCCTCAGCAGGTTGCTATTTTCTTCAGAATGCGACAAGGTGAGAATGTAGAAAAGGACTTGAGCCTTTAATACTTGGACATTCCACTGCTGAACAGGGTAATGCCTGGCAAGCACCTGGCTGCCTGCCAGACTCAGCCTAGAAAATTAAACCCTGTTAAGACTTGAGTGGCTAAGAAGGTAATAGGATGAAAGAAGAATATTTTATTAAACCTGAACAAGTGTAACTCAAACAAATGTGGACTTTAAAGAGTACGTGCTTACCACAGGGACTTGGGGTAGTTGTTCTGTAAAAGTTACTCTACAATAGCTACTTCTTGGGTTAGATTTACGTATTCTAAATTTGTATTTTAATCTGAATAAAACCATCAGCTGAAGGTGAACCCTAACTGAATCTCAGAAGCCTGGCCTGGAGACTGTTTTAACTGAATCAGATGAATGTGATGATGAGATAAATGTGATGGATGAGATTAATGTGACGATTTCCAAACATTGTGTGTAGGTATGCTTATTCCTTCCTCCTCTATCCCAAACACAGATTGACAAAAATAGATTCAATTTCATTTGAAATAGATTCAAAAATAGTCTCAATATAATTTTCTCCATTATTTGCCAGAAATACTGACAGAATAGTTTTAAGGTCTTCGTACCTCTGCCCAAGAGTTCATGGAATATCTGACCTGTCAAACCAGCGATAGGTGTTAAAAGGTGTCTTGTTCAGCACCACATACTCTGAAGTAAGCTTTGACCTCAAGGCCAGAACTAAACTGTTAAATCTAGAAAAAGGAGACAGAAGACATGGAAGATTAGTCTTCCTACTTGGTTACCATGCATTTGGAGGTGGTTGGTAATTTTAGTCCCAGATGTAGTAGTTAAATTTTCTGGGAGTTACTTGAAAGTCAGCATTTTAATTGTAGAGTAAAATGTGAGAACTGAAAGAGACTGGAGATGGCTCCTCCAGGTTTTGGAGGAGTGAGAATAGAAGGGGCTTAGGATAGTAAATGTATGACTTTTAAAAAAACACCCTAAGCTTGTTTTGCTATCCAACATCTGTTTGCATGGAAGTTGATAAATTGAATTTAAGCTCTAGTTTTCTTTTCCACACTGGATGCACAGAGAGCTAATTTCTCAGATAAAAACTGGTTTCTGTAAGCCTATATAACATAATAATTTGAATTAGAATTTGAGTTGTCATTGTAAAAATTAACTAAGATATTTAAGAAGTTTAATCTGGTTGTTGGATATATCTTGTTTTGGAGTTAGCATGATTTAAACATAATTGCTTACAATTTTTGTCCTTCATTCGGAGATGTTGGTGTTCATGTCATTATCCTAACAGGATCTTACTACCTCAACCTTACCTATGAGGGCAGACCGATGTTGATTCATAGCTCTTCATTTTAGGGGAATTAATTTTGCACCATTTCCACTTTTTTTCTTTGAATCAGAGTTTTCCTTCAGAAGGGAGAAGTAAGGGACTTGCCATTGGGGTGACACTAATGTCATTCTATGGACAAGCCAGCAGGAGGAGCTTGTGTATTAAAATGTACTTTCAATAAAGCATTCACCAAATTAGAGTAATTACACATAAGACTGCTTTCTTCTGCAATGTAAACTACCACATAGCCCTGAAGTAGTTGTCTGTCTGTCTGATAAGGCTGAAGTACTCTCAGTGGAGGCCATCATGCTGGTAAATTAACCTATTTTAGATTGAGAAAGTCTCAGTGGGGTGAAAATTTATTCCATTGTATATTTGATATTTAGATGCTTTTATATTTACATGTTTGGAAAAATACATATTTTAAGACAAAATAAGAACCCTCTGAAGCCAGTATTCCGTGCTGTATTTTACAAGCATTAGAGTATCAACTGCTTAGCTGCAAATTTATAAATAGTGTATAAATAATGAGTAATAATATTCATGTTGCTAAAAGAAATCCATGCTAATGAGCACAGCTGAAATTGGATTCACATGATCAGAATTTTCTACAGCAAGTTAGATAGCATTGCTGAGTTTTTCAAAATTAGAAATCATAGGACCAGAGTTGGAAGTCCAGTTACCCTTGGCTACCAAGAATTAATAATGTATGCTAAATTAATTTTTAGAGGTTTTATTCTATTGGCAAGTGTGATGGTTTGGGAGTTACCCACCCCCACACTTTGTAAAATCACCCAGACTAGGCTCAGCCGGCTGGAAGTTAAGGAATGAAGCTCTGTTTACAGCTTAGCACAATATACAAGCAGATATATACACTATATACAGGAATAGTTACAGAAATATGCAAGTTAAAGATGATACAGAAACACAACACCCTCCCAGAAATCAGAGACCCCAGGAGGGGCTCCCAACCACCCTTCCACCTTCTCCCCACCCCTATACCTTACCCCAAGGTTTGCCTTACATGCAAGGTGAATTTGGAGGATCGGCCAGAGGGGTTAGAAGGAAAGTGGCTAGTGAGGTTACTCGGTAGAGAGGAGAAAAGCCAGAAGCTGCTAGACAGCCCGAGACGCTGTGCCCAAGAGACACTGTGTTATCTATGTTTTGAGTTCTTATTCTTATCCATCTTAGTAAGCCCATGAGTGGACATCACTATTGTTTTGCTTTCACAGCCTATAATATAATTTTCTCCATTAAAATATTCCAATTAGCCTCAAACCAACACAACAAGAAAAATAAGGAATTAAAGATCTAACTTGTTAATCTTGTTGTTAAAGAAGAGAAGGACTTCTTAGTTACCTAGGAAAACTAAATGCAGTAATAGGAGTGTGGCGAATCCTTCATTATCTTAACTAAGGTTATGTTAGACCGTTCTGCTCAGAAATTTAGACAGTATTTAGTCATTAAACTCCATGATTTTATTAGTGTTTGCTATCTGAACTGAATGCATTTTTTTTTCTATACTACATTTTATAAATTATTTTAGTGACTAATGGCCAATGTGTGCATCGTAGGTACAAAGCTTATGGCTACCAGTGATGCAGCTGCCATAACAACTGCTCTGCTTCCTGCAAGTGCATTTTCCACTCAGTCCCAGAGCTTGTTAAAGGCCTTTGCCTTGCTGAGATCTCTCCCATGTGGTTGCTCAAAATGCTGGAGTCAAACCTGAGTGTGCTTATGGTTTTTGCTTGGTTACTGACCTGCGAGTAAAAGTCGTTTTGCATGAGAACAGGAACAACATAAAGTTGTGCCATTGTCTTTAAATATATCTGTATTTATTCTGACAAGAAATGTAGGTGAGCAATTCCTCCCTTATGGACTGGTTAACACACTTTGAAGATAGATATGGTAAAATGAGTTTTTAAAAACTTATAAAAACAAGCTTGGCTTTGTACACTGTGTAATTACATTGCTTAGCTGAGTTGCAAAATGCAGAATTTAGTTTTATTTATTGATCTGTATGTAAGCAGTATAATTAAAAACCATGTGGAGTCCTCTAAAAGAACAGCACAAATACAATGCTATCCCTTTATACTGTAGTTTTCCGAGGAGTCTATAGCCTCTGAATATCACCTAGGTAAGCTGGAATTTTTTGTTACTGCTTGTTTTTGAACTTAATGTACTTCTTGGAGCCTTTTCCAAAAGGCTCATTCACATAAGACTAGAGCCTGTTGTGGGTCAGAAGAGATTGAAGAATTCCCAACAGGGATGTATTACCAGTGTACTTCATTGTGTAATGATACATCCATCCATAATCAGAGGATTGTTGAGTAGAGCATCATTCAAGCTCTTGTCTATTTTGCCTGTATTTTTATCACTTCAAAATGCTTTTCCCACCATTTCTGAACTGCAACTCATAGAGATATGCTCTTATCCTGTAATTTGCAATCTTCCAGAAAGTATCAAAAGTTCTACTAGCTGTCATTTTTGAAAGAACCCATTTTGTAATTCACACTCGAGACGCCAGTAGAAAGAATGCAGCTCTGTGTCGTTGAAGACATGTGCTGTACTTTGCAGTCATGTGCCAGGCCCTCATAACATCTGCTTTTTTCATGTTTGGAATAACTACAGCATAATTTATGTATAACATAAACTAGTTACTTCTGTCTTTATTTCTTATCTTCCTAGTGATATTCCACCCTCTGGAGAAGCAGTAAGCAAAAGCAACCGCTCAAGAGTGGCTACACGCTTCCCCAGGCTATCTCGCAGCCATCAAAGGGAGCCACGAAACCTGGAACCTCAGAGTGGTGATCTCTGACCCTCTTTCAGAACTGTGAATACTGGCACCATGTACTTCCTAGTCTATGTTTATAATTTAAGCTCCTGAAGAGACTACAGCTGCATCAACTTAAATCCTGAAAGGAGACATTTATTACTAAGGGTCATATCCTGATTAACTACTTTGGAAGGCAGTAATCACTTTCTCAAAAGAATACGAGAGCTCTTCACAGGAGCTCAGCAAACTGAGGCATTTTCTTTGTTTTGTAAAGCTGCATTGCACATATTCTCCTTTGTTATTCTGAAGTTTTCCTGTTGCTATGAATTCCATGGTTTTACTGCATTTTCTTTCTACATGTACATTTTTCTGTTTCAGAGAGATGTGGGTATCATGTCAAGACAATTATGAATTTTCCTTAGAAGGATAGTTATGATTATCACTGCTTAATATGTCAGAAGGATGTGCTTAAAAGAACCTCACTAATTTATTACCTTTTGTAAATAGAAAGACTGTTTTTTTAAAAATTGTAAATCTCTGACACTCATAAAGGTTTTTAAAAAAATTGACAAAGTAGATGACAAGGGAAAAACATTACAGGCAGAAAAATATCTTTTGTACATTTCTAGTTAGATATTCTTAATAGCTTTCATCTGTGGGAAGTAGTTATTAAGAATCAGAGAATGTAATAACTTTAGTGACATTTCAGTCTTGCTCTAAGGCTGGGTGCAGTAGTATTGATTTTTAAAATCACCAGAGGATACACAAAATTAGCATGGTTCAAAATAGTGTTTTCAAGTCTTGGGTCACATTTTGTTATTTATTTGTTGCTGAGATTACAGAACAGTCCATCGTTAAAAGGGCAACATGGAATTTTCCCTCTGATTTTGTAAAACTCTTCACGTGGTGATACTTAAAAATTGCCTGTAATGAAAGTGCCTGTTACCCATCACCTCTTATTGAAAAGTAGTTTGTAATTGTACTACTACTGTGAGAACAACTAAAAAAAAATTGACAAGAATTATTACAAGTGATGGAAGTCCTGACATGGATTAACTGGAATCCAGTTCAGTACCCATTAGCTGCACTGCCGTAGGCAGTTAATTATATGTTAGCTATCTTCTTCTCTTCATTAAGTTTAAGCAGCGCACATTCATATTTTCTATCAATTGTATTCTGGTTTTCCTTTGTGTAAGAACATCTTCTCAGAAGTTTTTTTGAATAATGTTACTTAAATTGATGTATCTTGTCATTTTATTATCCATTCATTGTATTAACTTCTCACATCACTTGATATTGAAATCTAGTATTACCCTTCAGAAGAAAAACAAGCTGGTGATTAATAACAGATTTTTTTTACATTGGTGCTTTACTGAAGTTCTAGCAAACTGGAGCTTCTGTTCTGCAAATATGTGACCATCATGTATTGTTTAGTCAGTTAGGTGGTCCAGTCATTTTCAGTGACTCTTCTTGAGTGAGAGGGGTTTGTTACCCACAGAGACTGGTATCAGTGGACTTGTTCATGAGTATGAGCCCCAAGAGGTGGATTCGTACCATGGAAATATGTAGCTTATAGATTGCACTGAATATCAGAATGGAATTCAGTCTCACTGGTGGTGTAAACTACAGTGGAACATTGCTTAAGAAAAAGGGAAGTGAGCAGCTTGTCAGTTAATGCTTCTGCAGACTGTGATATGCTGCTGATAGCTTAGTTTGTTGGAAAAAAAAAGTAGCTATAATGGTGGTCCCACTTTGAAATAGTTCTAAGTTAGTTTTTCAGAAATTGGAGGCTTAGTTGATAGAAATATGACTTGCATCTGTTAACACTGAATTCCAGGTAAATGGACAGAAAACACCATGTGGAAATCTTTGTGATGTATGTGTGATCATTTTCTGGAAGTAATTCCCAAATTAAAGTACTCCTTAATCACAAAGTTGGAAATGGTAAGAAATCTCATTTAGCACAGACTAAATTTTAATTTATTTTTGTAGTTGCTTAGCAGGATTTTTTTTGTATCTACATTTGGCTCTTATAATGATTTCATTCCTGGTTATCTTGTAATTTTTAAGGTATGTATGTAGATCACATGAAAATACTGAACTTGTTTACTGACAACAAAGTGCTGTTAGCTTTAGCTGAATTCTGTATCAGCTCCTAAGATTACAAACAATGCAAACAGTGTTCACTTTGTGATACAAGATACCATAATGAGTGCATTACTAATCCATTTAAAAGCTTATCTGTGGTTTCTCTAGAATCTCAGAAAATCATTAAAGCCTTCCTTCTCAAGATAACTTAACCACTTAAGACAGCTGATTATTTTGAAGATCAGTGAGATACTTGCATGACTCCAAACGGATGCCTAGCAATATGAATACCCAATTTTTTATCATCTCAAGACATTCTAAAATGCCCTGTCTTTGAGAGAACTGTATGTATCTGACACAAACACCACTTCTATTTATTTACCAGAATCAACAAAGACTGTTGAATAAGGTTGACCAGCTGGTATGAAAAATGCCAAATAGTTATATTGCTCTTATAAAATACTAGTAAGTGTAACAATGATTCCAACAATTGAATGATTTGATCAGCTTATTCTGTCACATAATTTCCATGGATGTAGTTGAAATATTTGTACAGATCTGATGCTCTTTGCTACTGACTGATAGCACTTAAACCCTTATATGTGATGAGTGGCCAGTGCAGAATGAGTTGATGGGTTCGGGCAGTTTTTGGTGGCTCCTTTGAACAGTGCTGTCACACAGAGCGGAGAACTTGGGATATATTGGTTCCTAAGGTCGTTCCTGTTCCTGCAAGCCTCAGGCTATAGCCTGATGTGAGGCAGTGTAGAGGAATCTGTAATATCATTAACTTCCATTTCATTACTGTTTTATCTTTAGACATACTTGGTCTCTTAGGGCTGCTCATCTGGAACCTTTAGTGACTATTCAAAATTCATTGTAAAAGTAAGTGGTACTGTTTTTATTTTGATGCCATTCTCCAAGCAAATTGCAGGACAAACAATTTCCTACAAAACACAGGACAGGCAAGATTCTTCCATCTTTTGCAGATGTGATTGCCCATCGGTATTCATTACATATTGGACTATGGGTTTTCAGAATCTCATTTCTTTGGAGATTCTGTCATCAATTACAGAGAATGCATTAAATTGACTTGGCTTCTGCATTAAATCAAGTGTCTCAGTGATAATGATAAATTTCCAAGGTTTATAGGAGGCAGGGAATTGACATAGTTATAAAGGCTTAAATTGATATCTCCTTTAAGTCACATACTCTTAGGAAGATTAATAATTCTAAAGCCAGTCTTTTTATGAAAGGTATTGTTGATGTGGTAGTTGCAATCAAATGATGCTATTGACAGAATCTATTGCAAGTCATACACTATCATGATTGGATTAATACAAGTATTTAGAGAAAGGGCATAATGGTATTAAAGATCACTGGCTCAAAACTCAAAACTTTGTCCTATTGCTAAGGTGGGTTTTTTTTTTTTTTTCTTGCAAACTAATGTTTTCTTGTATGGAACAGTATCTGCATGGTGGCTGTCAAAATAATTAGTAAAAGCCCACTAACAAATGGGCTTGACTGACTCAGAGCAGCAAGCTAATAATAAATGAGACTCAGTGAACCCCAAGTGAACTTACAGTCCGGTTTGTCAGGACATATTAATGATTTAAGACTATGATATTTTGTTAACAGAATCAGTGATTAGTACTTTCCAATACAGATGTCATTGCTTTTCCTTCAAAGTACACAGGGAATCTCAATTCTGCAGTAAGCTTTGTGCCATTTCAAAGGTTCAACCCTCCCACCTTCCACCTCAAAACTTGTTTCATGCAGTATCTTAGAATTCTGAGCACAGATAATAAACACCTGTGGAAAGAAATATACTTAACTGCTTGGAGTTACTTTGAGAAACCTGTGGAACAGCTGTTTGAAAGAAAGAAAAACACTTTCACCAACTTTTTCTCCTACATGCCCTGGCAGATCTTGATAACAGCACTGTGCTTGTCTAGTTGGAACACAAATATATGAAAATGAACATTTTTAACATCAGAACACAATTTTCTCCTTGGAAACAATAATAATACTTCTTTATCTGTATTGGAGCTTGAGCGCATCTAGAAAACTGGTTCAACAACTCAAAGAATTTATGCCCATCAATTTCTGTAGGTTAGGATATTTCAGTCAGCACTTTGCATCACATGGAATACTAACTTGATGATTGTTTAATCATTAGAGTAGTTTCACAGCATTATGTATTAAAAGAATCACTTTAACATATGAAATTACATATATATATATATGAAATATAGACTGTGTTTAAAAATACCAGTTAACCTGCTTTAAATTTCACATGTTGAATGGAAGATAGAACACTTGTTCTGCACAGTGGTCTGACACTGTACATTTCATTTATTTCTTACTCTGCACTAACTGTACTTTTATGGTCCAGTTGTAGAAAAATTAGATTATTTATAAATTTTCTTTCAAAACAGTAATCAGAGCATACTTCTAATTAGTAATAACTGCATAGTTTTTGGCTAGTAATAGCATGAATTTATACTAGAAAACAGGACTGAAATGTTTAGATAGGAGTTGATTTTCTGGATCTATAACTTGACGCAAGTATCTTTACTTAAAAAAAAATAATCATTTTTGTAATTGCATCGAAACACATTTATTGCACTGCTATGTGGGAGATTAGTTTCTTTAATGAGATTTCAGAAATTATGTCCGTACCATGACAGAAGTTAAAACTGTGGTAGCTAGTTTGGGTTTTTGTTTTTTTTTTTTTTGAGTGGAGTATTCAAGACGCTATAAATTATTGAAATGTAAATGCGGTTGCAAAATCTAATTCTTAACGGCTGCGCTTGCTTGCTTTTTAATTTTTTTTTTTTTTTTTTTAAACACTGAGCTAAATAACAGTATCTTGTATGTGGGACCAAACCTGCTGGCGATTGAAGAAGCTGGATTTCTAATTAGATTGGAGGAGGGAGGTGTTTGTTGTTCCTGTTAAACTGTAGAAAAGTATTAACTCTGAAGCGTATATATGTACAGTATTCACGTAAGTATTAACCATTTGTAACATTATTTTAAGTTGTTATGCTAATGTTTACATTTAGAATTTTAAAGCAAATGTGTGTGTGTGTGTGTGTATATATATATATATAAAAAATTGGCTAAATACTTTCTTGTATTTTTTTTTAATATCCCGTGATAATTTTGTTGTAATCCGATTGAAATATGCCACTTTACCAAGAAGAAAATAAAAAGTAACATCTTTTCTTGTATGAAATAGAGCATGATTACACCTTACTTGTTCTTTTAATCTGTTTCATGATTGCTTCTGTGATTTATATTATTTTTTTCCACTGTGTTTCTAGAATGATGTATGTAGAGATCAGAATTTGTCAAAGTCTTACTATATCGTTGTGTGGGAAGTAATACTACTGCTAAGGGAAGTTAGGAGGGTAACTTCCCCTACTTTCTATTCATTGCTGGAGCAGAGCAGGAAGTGCCTCTTCTTCCATGTTTCTGCCGATGTACAATGAGCTAAATTCCATGCAGCAAGCCAGAATCTTATGGAAAAATACACAAAAAAATCTTTTGAATGGTAAGTGAGCTTTTTTGCAAGGACTGATTTAACATGCTTCTATTATTTGTGGTGTTTGGCTTGCTTACATTCAGAGTCCATATATGTATGCTTGATTTCCTTTTATTGAAATGTGAGACATTTGGATATTCAGACTGACACGTTCATATCCAGTTCTTAACTGGATGCTTCCATATCCCGTGAAAACAAGCTGTTAGATTTAGATGCTTCATTGAAAAGGTAAGTTTTAAATTTGAAGCATTACATTTAATCAATATTTATAAAGGAGTCTTGTATCTCTACTCATGTGCAGTTTATGATTGTTTCATTCCTTGAGGCCATTCAAAATTTGCAGCATGGGATGTTCTTCCAGTAGAGCTTTCTTCTGATCTAGCTGCCGTGTCCTGTCCTGCAGTGTGCATGCTCTGTGCTCCTCGCAGAACAGGGCAAGCCTCTGCGCTTTCTGCAGGTTGTTCCAAGTGCCAGGCACACAGCTGTTTATGCTTATTCAATGTGAAGCTTTATGGACTCTATTTTTGTGCACTTGGACTTTTGCTCTTATACTTTCTTGTGTTGAGCTTCTGATATTTTTGGAGTCTCAGTTGGATCACAAAGACCTTCCGTCCCCTCCATTTTCTAGAATTTGTGTCTCTGGCAATTCATCCTTACATAGTGCTTCAGTTCTGACTTTAACTTCACCATTTTCCTATTAAGAATATGTAATTTTATTCCTGGTGCTAGATGTTGTTCAGAAGCAGCAGTACATCAAGGGTTTGTTTTACTTAGTGTCTAAATTCTAAGTCATCAACTTTGTATGGCATAAGCCTCTTCATAAATAATTCCAACTAGCATCTGCCAGAGCTGTCAAATACAAGGCCTTTCCCTGGGAATTACTTTTACTGTAAAATAGATTTCATGTTCATATGATCATAGAATCACAGATTGGGGTTGGAAAGGACCTCTGGAGATCATCAAGTCCAACCACCCTGCTAAAGCAGGGTCACCTAGGGCGAATGAAGGCATCCAGGCAGGTCTTCAAAGTCTCCAAAGAAAGACACTACACAACCTGTCTGGGCAGCCTGTTCCAGTGCTCTCGCACCCTTACAGTAAAGGTTTTCCTCATGTTGAGGTAGAACTTCCTGCATTCCATATATACATGTAAATGTATGTATCTTCACTCTCTGGAAAGTATTTACAGGTTAAGCTAATATAGCAAGAAGAGAGTTAATCAGGTTATTACTAGTTTTTAAATACTCAATTTTTCCCCTCTTACTTGGTTCCCTGATTTTTTTCAAGTGCTAATTCATCCATGAATTAAGTAATTTGCATGTGTGTCAAGTTAGGTGACAGATTTTACATCTCAGTTTCTAGTAGGAAACTAAATTATTATTATTAATGTTCCAAATTTTATATGATATAAGAAAATCAATTTTCAGCAGTGGAGATCCCCAGGTGCCTTACAAAGCCGAAGTGCAGTCTTAGAGAGAAGCAGGAAATTAAATTATTGCGGTTAAGTAACTTTTATAGGTTCACAGGATCATAGGCTCATTAAGGTTGGAAAAGGCCTTTAAGATCAAGTCCAATCATAATGCAGCTGCCATGACCACTAAACCATATCCTAAAGCCTCACATCTACAGCTTCTTGAACACCTTCAGGGATGGTGACTCCACCGCCTCCCTGGGCAGCCTGTTCCAATGCCTCACCACTCTCTCAGTAAAGGGTTTTTTCCTAATGTCCAATCTGAACTGCCCCTGGCACAACTTAAATGCATTTTTTATCATCCTATCACTAGTTACTTGGGGGAAGAGGCCAACACAAGCCTCACTGCAACCTCCTTTCAAATAGTTGTAGAGAGCGATACGATCTCCACTTAGTCTTCTCTTCTCCAGTCTCAACAACCTCAGTTCCCTCCTATGCCATGTGCTCCAAACCCTTCACCAGCCTCTTTGCTCTTCTCTAGACATGTTCCAGGACCATCCTCTTTAATTATTTTTGCATTTCTGTACTCATTGCTTTCAACCTGTATGACCTGCGTGTAATGGTTCATAATCAGAGGGCTGTACCAGACTGGGGAGTTTCCTAGGAATATATCCGACCCGAGTCCCAAGGAGGCAGCAGATTTTCCTGTGAGATGGATCTTATCAGCATATGGGGCCCTCTGTTCCCCTCAGACGGGAATCACCTGCAACAGTTACTCTCTGCCCCCCCCCGCCAACACGAGTAGTCCTAATGTGTGGGGCTGGCTGAGTCACTCCAGGCAACCTTCTTTGTGGACCATTATCTACTTCCTCTGTAGCCTGGTCCTCCAGCTGCAGAGCCGCATACCTGTTGTGTAAAGGGCAGCTGAGAAAGTAATGGAGGCCGGAGGGGATTTGCCTGCTTCCCTGATCAGGGATCTGCTTCCATTCCTCCTGATCTTTTCCTGGTGGCCAGAAGGGAGTGGGACCCTCTGCTTCTTGCTAAACCTCCATCAACCTTTGTCACAGGTTGTGATGCCACCAGTCTGTTTCTATCTCACACACCTTGATACTCCTCAGCTTTTCCAGTTTGTCTTCCAGCTCTGTCACCTGGCTGAGCAGATCACTGACCTGCTCATACTGTACACAGGTGTCCTTTTTGCTGTCCTCTGGTACCAGTGCCAGGCTCATACGCTCCCTGCCACCAGACAACTACATATTTGTGTGGGAACTCCAGCTACAAGTCAAAGCAGGTAACACTTCAGACATTTGTCATTGGAAGTATGTATCTTGTTTCCATATGTACACAAGAAGTCTATTTCTTGACTGCAAGACTAAATAAAAAATCATTGTGCCCTTTATACTCTGCTGAATAGTTTGAAGGATCTGCTTTTCAGACCTGAGCTTTAGATGCACATTAGTATTTCGTAGCATACAATTTAGCCATTCACTCAAATTTATCAAAATTCTCAGTAGGCTTTCGTTTAATACGGCGATGGAACACACAGTTCTTTGTGCATCCAAAGTAATACATATAGCTACAAGCAGCTAATAAGATGAGAGGCATTTTATGTTGATGCTTTAATTTCAAACAGTATTTGAGGTATAATTGGCATTTTTGGAAACCATCTGGTTGATAGTTTTTAAGGGGGTGGGGGGAAGTGTGAATTGGCAAACAAGCTACATGACTACCTCTGAGTAATTCTACTGTATCAGAAAACAGTAATTGGACACTAGAAACAAAGGGAGAGGAAAAAAAGCACACATTCTGATATACCAATTAGCAACAGAAAAAGGTGTGAGGAGTTCAAGGTAGTAATACATTAAAAAAGATAATTAATAATTGTACCACATCAAACTGTTACCATATGTTCCATGGTGAGATACAACAAAATAGATAATATATCTGTTACAGATTCTGTCAAAGCCATAGGACCCTTTGGATATGTCAATAATTAACAAATAACATCTGTTGTCAACTGCTGTACTTAATCAGCATGGGCAAGGTTCTCCTCCCTGCATGACAGAGGTAGAGTATGGTATTCTGATTTCCCTTAGTGACTGAGAAATTCTTCATGCAGAACTCCTGCTGAGAGGTAATTAATGGCAAATCTGGACATGCAGAAACAGCAGGACACGGCAAGATTGGCAGTGCAGTGCTAACTGAGAGTTTTGAATTAATTTGACTACTTTTAAGTCAGTTTATGTTTTTCCTGACTGCCTTAATACCTGTGTATATAGATGCCACTTTCAAAGTGGATGAAAAACCGTTTCAGATAGGCAGACTGATAACCCACAGCATCATTTAAGGATGCAGAACAGAAATGCTCTTGTTTTGCAGACAACAGGAACAAAAGTGTGTTAAGTTAGAACTTAGTGAGTTCTTAGATACGGAGAAACAATCAAAAACAATGTACCTTGAGAACCAGCACCATATAAGATAAACTGAAAAAGGAAACTTAGCATCCTGAAGAAATAAAAAGAATCAAGTCTAAAATCTTCCCTCAGTTGCAGTAGTAGTGGAAGTCTGTGGGAGCTAATCTATTTGTCCTGCACATTTCTAACTCCATTCTGTCTTGAGAATGTCACAAGATTCCTCCAGACTAGAGGATGCATTGAAGTAGCTCTGTGCCTTTTATGTACAGCTGATACAGAGAAATAGGGATTTGAAAGTCGAAGACCTGACCTTTCATTCCTATCCACATGCTCAAGAAAGAGTCTTAATAGAAGTCTTAGACATCTTGTGCCAGAACTACTTGGAGTAATGAGATTTTTCTTTAATCTTCATTAGGATTCATTACACAGATAATGTATGATTCACTACATAGATAAGGCATAATCTAATTACTTATGATAATGCTTCAAACTCTTTAATAGGAGGTGCTTAAGTTGGTAAATAGTTTTTGTAATTTTAAGTAAATTTGTTTAATAGCAATTGCTTGCTGCTGCAGTGTGAGTTTTATGTATCACTTCTGCTCCTACCAGCATGGTCTGCATGAAATAACTCAGTCTCCCAAGATTATCACTTTTTTCTCTCCCCCTAATTGTAATAACAAAACACCAAGTTTAAATAACTAACAGTAACTGTTTTGACTAACGCACAATAGTATCAAGCCTGTGACATCAAGGAGCTCAATCCCATTTTGAAAGCAGTGTTAAACTTCATCCCTCACTACTCTGCTTTCCCAGCATAAGGAGTTACCTTGCTTCTCTCTCCTGTTCAACTGGGTCAGGAAGCATGAACACTTCCCTTTGTTTTTGACCCATGACCAAGAGTAAGGGCAGAAAATCCTCTTCAGATCTGTTATTGCATGTAGACTGTTCTGATATTGTTTAAAGAACAGGATTCCTTTCTGAGTTTCATATCAATATACTTTAGATGTCATTCTCTTTTGTTGCTTGTTAGCTGCTGGAGTTACACCTAAACTTCTGTTACCTCAACTGTAGGAAGGTTGCCGAAGGAGCTGATCTTGTTTCTAAAGCCAACAGAGATGCATTCTCGGTTGCTCAAAAAGGAGACACATAAAATATGGAAAACATTGTCTGACTTGACAATGTAATTCTATTTAAGAAACAGAAAATGTGCTGGATAATATATGCAGACACCTCTGTCATGAAGCCTCATGTGGTTTCACACCCAATTATGTGTGACCACCTTTGGTTACCATAGCAATTCTTTCTTAATTAGAAACTCACCCTCTGCTCATGGCCTGTTTGTGCTAAAGCATGAAATTCTGCTGCACACTTAAGTACTTTGTTTGTTTCTATATTGACTGCAATTTACTGTGTCAAATTAATTCTTTATGCAGTAGCACTCTGCTTCTTTGATTCAAACATTGATTAGACTTGTAAAATTCTTCAATATGTCCTTGACCCACTTCCAGTTTGTGTATAATGGACAGGCAACACCAGGGAAGAAGGCAGTGGTGTTAGAAATGTTAATATCTGTAATAATATGATCAGATGGTTGGAGGCAGCTCTTTTACTGTTACTCTGAGATGTCAACTGAAGAAGGACTCATTGTGAAGCCTTTATCCAGCATTCAGGCTTAATTTCAGAAGAAAGGAGTCTGCACCCATAATGGGTATATTTGCTGGTTTTGTACCTACCACAGGGTGTTTTGGCTAGAGGTGTGAGTGATTAGGAGATGTCAGCCAGGTGATAGCTGAGCTCTCTCAAATTTGTAAAAAACTTTTTTTATTTAATGCTTCTGCCATCTTAGACTTAAATCTGATGCTGAAACTCAAATACAATTGTTCATTTTTTGGAATGTGCCTGATATGGACAGAAATGTTGTTTGTTATTTAATCTGACTGAAAACATTCCTTAAGAAATAAATAGTTCTTAAGAAACAGAGTTAGATTGGGTGTTAGGCATTTATATTTAATTTCAGTTTAATCCTTATCAGTTGTTCTTCAGTCATGCTGTATGGCATTATTACCATAAGAAAACCATCCTGTTTTAAAATCTAATGTCACAGTGCAGTTGATTAAGGTAGAAAGAGATTATCCAGCAGTCAAAAGCTTAACTGAGTACTAAGGAGAGCAGTCAGCACATATATACCTGTGTTTGCCAACACTCCCAGTATAAAACAAATGACTTGTTGTATGGTATCTTTGTTGTGCCTGGATTCTGTTTTTCTGTGAGTCAGCTCTTGATTTTCTGAAATAGAGTAAAATGAGTAAGAGTCAAATTATAGGGAAGAAAGTCTGCGTGCTGTGTAGCGACCAACACTGTTACAGAGAAGAGTGATTATCCAACTTCTTTGTGCTCTTTATTGGCTCTCAATTTCACCTCAGATCCCTCCTGTCATTGGGTTTCTCCTACAGGAAGGAGTTTTGTAAAAGCCTCATGAATAACCAAGTCTCCAGTACTACACAAATTGTTACAGTCTTTTTCCTTTCTGATTACTCTTCTCTACTGCATTTATATTCTTCAGTGAGTGCCGAATTTTATTACATAGAACACTGTAAAGGCTTATAGCATGCCTATATAATGAAGGGGATAAAAGCAGTTTTCTATTACTACCACATTAAATTGGGATTGGATTTTGTATTGTGAATTATCATCTTATTGCACATACTGCTAACCAGGAATGTAATGTTCCATTTAGATGTAACTGAGCTGGATGTGAGTGAATTTTAAGCATCTGAGAAGGGTGAAAGAGAAGGAAGGAGCATGTGTAACATTTTTAGTTTTTCAGATTGTCTTCAATATATCGAATTAAGTCTTACAATTGTCATACAGAAGCTTTTCACTCAGAGGTAAAAAACTAGGCAGTACATTTGACTATAGCTGTCAGCAGGGACAGTTTGAAAAATTCTTAGTTGTGACATTCAGAAAAAAATAACAACAGTGTTGCACAGAGAACTGTTAGACATGAGAATCCTCTGGCTATGCAAGGGGCAACCACATATGGATCCGTTCTGAAGAGGTATAAATCGCTACCACAGAAATATATTCTGAAGGCTGAAGCTTTTCCTCGAGACTCATTCTTTTTAAATTATTTAGGGTATAAGGATCATCAATAAAATATCAAGTAAGTCATCTGCTCAAGGTGAGAACTAATGCATAAATGGTAGTGCTAAGGTTGTAGATATATATATAGCATTTAATTGTAGTTAAGCTAGTGTGGAAAGTAATTTTTCAAAATAAGTTTTAATTTACCTTTGCTTTGATTTGTACAATCTTTGTCTATTTGTACTTCAGCTGTTCAATGTTACGTAACTGTTCCCTGTGGTCTATGAAAATCAGGTTCAGTCTGAGGTTAAACTGTACCTTGTCAAAGCAGAGATGTGACCCAGTATGAGTGACTTGTATGACTCCATTTGTTTTCCAGCTTTGTAAATCTTTTGACTCCCTGTATGTGCATGCGTAGGAAGAGGAGAGCAGATGTGAGGGAAAGGTCAGGGATGCTATGAAGTCTGTGAGGCTTTCCTTTTTACTTTTATGAGACTTAGATGTCTCCTTACTGCACATACATAAACACATTCCTCAATGAACATTAATGTTGTCTATTTTAAACAAAGTATAAATTAGAATAAAAAGAAAACATGCACATCACATACCAGATGACAACAAAATCCAGTATTGACCCACTGTCAATATAATATTCAACTGACAAGAAGATGATTCCCTTATATATGGACATATCTTCTATATCCATATCAAAGAACTGAATATCTGAAACAACACTGAAACTGGAAAACTGAGCTAGTTTGAGTGTATACATATATATGTATAGAGATATATACTCAGATACACAAAAGAGCAATCCTTACCACTAATGCAAAATCATAGATGGCAGAATAGAGAGTTTATAAATTACATGGCACAGATGAAAGAAAATATATGTTACTGACTTCTTTTATATTTGGAGAATTAGGGAAGGAATTGTCCTGGGTTGCTAGGAGAGTCTCTGATGTAATCAAGTGTCCTCACATGGTCCATACAATATCAGATGAGTGATCTAGGTTTGATCCCTAAAGCAGTATAGCTCAGGGGCATCCTGTCACAGCTGTTTTGCTCCCAGCGCTAAGGATAATGAGAACATTTTCCCTCTGAATCAAATCTGCCATCAGTTCCCTCATGTAGAAATGGAAAGTATGAATTCTAAAGAAGTGTGGCCAGCAGGTTGAGGGAGGTTTTTCTCTCCCTCTACTCCACCCTCATGAGACCTCACCTGCAGTACTGCACTCTTTACTGGGGCCTCCAACATAAGAAAGTCATGGACCTGCTTGAGCAGATCCAGAGAAGGGCCCTGAACACTGCCAGAGGGCTGGACCACCTGCGCTGTGATGATGGACTGAGAGAGCTGAGGTTGTTCAGCCTGGAGAAGAGAAGGTTTTTGAAAGACCTTATAGTGGTCTTCTAGTACCTGAAGGGGGCCTGCAGAAAAGATGGGGAGGGACTCTTTGTCAGGGAATGTAGTGATAGGATGAGGAGTAATGAATTAAAAATAAAGGAGATTAGATATAGATTAGATATTGGGAAGAAGTGCTTTACTGTGAGGGTGGAGAAACACTGGAACAGGTTGCTCTGAGAAGTTGTGGATTCCCTCTGTCTCAAAGGTTAGATGGGGTTTTGAGCAACATCATTAGTGAAAGGTGTCCCTGCCTGTGGCAGGGCAGTTGAAACTAGATGGTCTTTAAGGCCCCCCCCCTCCCCAAACCAGGCCACTCGATGATTTTAGACACCTTCATCCTTGTCTTTCTCCTAAAGAACTGAGTTAGAAGTTCTTTGAGGCTGTGTGTGTGTGTATGTGTAATAGCTCTGACATGCAGTACCTGCCTTTGCTAAAATACTTGCAAGTGACAGAATTGTTTTGCAGTTTCCTATAAATGCCTACAATGGAAATATATGGTGGGAGGGAAGTCTTTCTTTTTAAAGGAATTTTTCATACCTGTTTGTGATTTTTAAAAGCAAGTCCCTCTGCTGTGTATGTTAGATTACAGTCCAGCTTGTTTTAAAATTTTAGGACTCTTCAACTTCCAGTGATTGTTGGAATGACACTTTTTCTCCTCTTTGCCTCTGTCATTACATGTTACTTACAAAGCATCATCTCTATGAGAAGGATTTGCTTAAATACAAATATTTTCCTCGACGAAATGATTTCACACTGTAGAAAAGCATCTCTTCCAATATGGTTTAATATGTCCATGAAGCCGGTAATAACGTTATCTACTAAGAAATTTTCACTTCTGTTACTCATGACTATTTATAAGATCTTGCAATGACAGGACAAGGGGCAATGGGTTTAAACTGGCAGAGGGAAGATTTAGACTGGATGTTAGGAGGAAGTTCTTTCCAGTGAGGGTGGTGAGGCCCTGGAACAGGTTGCCCAGGGAGGTTGTGGCGGCTCCCTCCCTGGAGGTGTTCAAGGCCCGGTTGGACGAGACCTTGCGTAACCTGTGCTAGTGGGAGGTGTCTCTGCCTATGGCAGGGGGTTGGAACTAGATGATCCTTGAGGTCTCCTTCTAACCTTACCATTCTATGATTCAGAATTGCACCTTTTATTTATGTTGATATATATAGTAATGGCATTTAGCAATAATAGAGTTCTTTGCATTGCACAGGAGTTTTCCCAGTGCACTGGAGAATACAGAAAAAAAAATTGCTTCTTTGTACTAAAGTAGATGATGTTGAGGTTGACATTACAACAAATGGCAATCCTGTGACCAGTTCAAGTTGTTATGTTCTACTAGCTATAAAAAAGGGATAAACAGTGATCATTTTCTCATTAAAGGTGGGTTAGCTGAGGCTGTAATAGAGTACATGGTATTTTAAGATCAATGCCACTATAGACTAACTGTACCATGTATTGAGAGACGTTGAGAAGGATTCTCCAGATGTGCCACATTCTGATGACAAGTACAGAGGAAACACTATCCATGGGCTGAGCCTACACCTCCTGCCCATAGTCCAGCTTACAAGAAAAGAAAAGCCAGAGTGGCTTTGTCTAGGGCATAGCCCAAGGTGACTGACTGCTGTGACTCTTGATCTCTTTATCTCCTGTTTGTTATCTTCCTTTTGCTTCTAGTTTAGAGCTTTAGAGGGACTTTGAATTAAAGAAAAAAAAACAAACCAAAAAACCCCAAAACAAAAATAAACCAAAACAAGCCACCAAAGCCACGTAATTGATTAAATTTAGTCTGGTGTGAAAAAGTTTTCCAGAATCAAAATTTCTTTTTATGTCCTTTCTCTCACCTGGCAGACATGGATGCCCATGGATCACTTTGCAACTGGATACTGTTCAGTGCTTTTCTCTCTCTGGTGTCTGGTTTGTGCTCGGGCTTGCCTTCCTCATATTTTCCTCTATTTCAGACTTGTGTTACACAGCTTGGAAAACAATTTGTCTGGCCCACTCCCTGGCTGAGACACAAACATATACTTTTGTAGTGGTTGGCAAGTTATCTCAAGGTACTTGTTCTGGAAGGAAGCAGAAAAGATTGTTACTATTGTATCCTTTTAAGATTGGCATCAAAGTAGTGCTTGTGTGGGGTTACCATTTTTTGTGTTAGTGCAAGAAAGGAAAAATGTGCTTACACACAGACACTGAGTAGGATAGACATTGCCATAGACTACAGCTGGACATGGGCATTTTGCGAAGATACTGTTTGGGAGGGAAGAGAGAAGGGATACTGGATGGGTAAGTCATGGAATAGATGACATACAGCCCAGAGTGAATGAAATAAGGTCGTTAAACACCACCTCTTCAGGAGTATGTTTGTTATGAACGTATGTGGTAGTTATCCTTCTCTTATTCTAAAGGTTACAGCAGATTTTCATGGATGGAGGAGAGAATATTTCTGATGTAATAAAAACAATTGACAGTAAGCTTGAGCATTCCAAGAACATTTAATTGGAAATGGCAAGAGGGGAGTCTGTGGAGAGCCACAGTTGTTGCTTGTGTGACATTCACTTGTTTGCATATCTGAGATTTCACAGTAGTCAATTAGTAAATGGTTTGAAATAAAAGCAAATGTCTTTCACTGTTAGGTTTTTTGGTAACAAGATGTGCCCAAAAAAAGAGAGACTGAGACTTCCACTGGTGAAATCTGTGCAAACATATTTCTCCTCCAGGAGGCAGTTGGTGGAAAGGATTTCCAAGGTCTTTTGAAGGAGTATTAGGAACCAACTCATGTTCTGAGGTTAAACACCTCTCTCTGAGTGGTTACATACACCCTGTACCACAGGGCAGCAGACATGAATGGCAAGAAAACAGTAATTCAGGAAGAAATGTTGTTTATTCAGCAGTCATACAACTTGAGCATAGAGGCTACTGGCATAAATAAATGGAAGCAATTTACATATGTACATAGAGAAGATAGTATGTGATTCCCATTTGTAAAACAGTGTAATGTACTACAGAGGCTTTTTAGTGTGAGAGAAAGACATCAGAAGCAATTCTGAAACATATAAAGCTGACTACTTGTGTATAGTACTCCTCCAAAAACAGCCACCTGAGGAAAAAAAGACTTCTGCAAAGGGTATTTTAGGAAATATTAAAGCAGAATACTAACAGAAAACCTGTTGTGCATTTAGTCCAATATTTACAAAAGGGCTTATGCTCCAAAATTCCATTCAAGCAGTAAATCTGTGGGACTTGTCTCCCTGCTATTCTCAAAGAAGTAATCTTTCTAATGTCAGATATATTAAACCCCTTCAAAAACACTTATTCAGGTGGTGAATCCAGATATTATTCTGATAGTAATTTATACTCAAAAGCCTTCATAAACTGCACAAAGCAAAATGTACTTTCCATCAGCAGTGAAAAACAGATGCTTTTTTGCCCAAGAAGAACTGTGTAAAAATAAAATCGGAAAGGTCCACACACCTTGCATTCCTTAGTATTATTAAGGTGACTTGGAGAATACAATTAACACATTACTATTTGTTGATGGAGATCTGTGAGAATCATAGAATGGTAAGGTTGGAAGGGACCTCAAGGATCATCTAGTTCCACCCCCATGCCATAGGCAGGGACACCTCCCACTAGTACAGGTCACTCAAGGCCTCGTCCAACCTGGCCTTGAACACCTCCAGGGAGGGAGCAGCCACAACCTCCCTGGGCAACCTGTGCCAGTGCCTCACCACCCTCACTGTAAAGAGCTTCCTCATAACAAATGAGCTCTCTTATTTCTTGTGTTGATGAAAATCACATGTAGCGGTTTCTGCTTGAGATTCTTGCATTTTCATCTTCATGAAACTGTTTTTTTTTTTTTTTTTGCTCTTCATATTAAGCAAAATGGCCTACTTTATTTTGAGAACTTTTTAGCAACCAAACTAGATACATTGACCAGTTCTGTGAATTTTGTAAGATTCAAACATCTCACTAAAAAATAGGCCATGTTGTAAAAATATTAGATACGTACTAGAAAAAAAATATAGCTTAAAATGTTTAGTTTTTAATATGTTATGAAACACAGGTCAGATATATAGTGTCTGGTATGCAGGATTTTGTAACCATATTAAGAACTCTAGCTTCATGACAATAAAGACTCAATCTCTAATTAAGTTTTAGTAAAGTGAGATAATGCATGTATTAATATTTTGATATAGTAAGTGCTCAGAGAGACAGGGGAATGTAGTTTTGGTAGGCAAAGATATGGAGACACTTAGACTTGCTGGCCAGATCTTAGCTTCTCTTGGGGTCGTGATTTTGTAGCCCACTAAGCACATTCTTATTTTTTCTTTTCTTTTTATTTTTATTTCTTTTGTTCCTATGGAAGAATAGGCTTAAACTCAACCTGAACTTTAAGATAGCTCTTCCATGTTTTTATCAAGCATAGTTCCTCTACCAGATTTTTGAGTAATTTCAGTGTAGGATTATCTGGCTAGTGATGTAATGGATCTGTTTCTAGGGAGTAAAAGAGGAGCTAATGAGCTAGGTTCAATTAGACCCTCATGTTAGCCCAGTTCTGCCTCTCCTTTCCTCACTCTGACATGATTTTACACTGAGTAGAGTGAAATTTGGCCCCAGCTGAAATTTTAATCATCTACCCCAAGGCCAAGCAAGACTAAGATTAAGGCAAGACAGGATGGTAGATTTGATGGCCTTTGCACTGTCAGGAAACCTTTTGCAAGGGACTGGAAGTAGCAGTAGTAGCCATAATGAAGGAGCCACCATCCCTGCCATTTATATTTGACTTACAGCCTGAGTTACAAACTCAGAAAGTGCCATAGGTGAGTGACTTAGAAGAGAGTTCTAGGAGTGCTCAGGACAAGAGAGGCATCTTATAATTATGGGTGGTCTGCATAAAAATTGAGGAAAAAAACCTACACTCTAGAATTCGATCAGTCTGTTTTGTGAACCAAAAATCACCTTGAGCAAAAACCTGAGAACAACTTCCATGTTAGGGAGCTTAAACTACAGTTTAGCAAAGTTAAAAATAATGTAATCCTATCATCCTTTATAAAATACTCGAATTAATACTTGAGAAAATAAAAAGTTAATCAA
Organism: Ramphastos sulfuratus; assembly: GCA_013399055.1. NCBI lineage: Eukaryota > Metazoa > Chordata > Aves > Piciformes > Ramphastidae > Ramphastos > Ramphastos sulfuratus. The sequence continues at coordinate 378,688 of WBNM01003790.1, forward strand.
TATCACACCTACAAAAATGAATGCTGTTCCCACAAATAAGATCAGCCAAAGGCAGCATGTACATCTGAATCAGGGAACACAAAAGCAAGACCTCTGGGGGGAACCTGAGTGGTTGTCTAGGAAACAACAACAGAAAAAAAAACCCAGTCTGTGACTACTGCTGGTTTACCAAACAGTCAAGGTTCACACAGACAGTGCAACTTTGCAAGGGGCAAATTTGGGTAAGTTGAATCTCTTCTGAGAATTCTGAAATAATAGAAAGGGTTTTTTGAAATGTTGCATAATGTAGACAAACAGGTGTGATTCACAAGGCAAAACACCTTTCTGAGCCAGTTACTGCAGCTTGAATACAAATGTTATGATTTTGTGAGTGGCTGAGTATTCTAACTATCTTCAAATCCACAGATAAATAAACACCAGTGAGAATCAGACACTGACATATTTATTGGAGGTGTTAAATCTGTGTATGATACTTGTTAGACAAGTTGAGAAACCAGCACATAGGACTGTGCTTTCCCTAGTTGGGATGAGGTACTGGCTAAATATGATTAAAACATATATATTTGACTATTTTTTAAATTTCATGCACATCTTGGTTTTCTGCAGATCAATCCGAAGTGTCAGACAACTGTGACACGTATCCTTTTATATCAGACACTCTTAGGTTTTTTTTTCCAGTCAGTTACTGGTTTTATTTGTGAAAGGCAAATTGAAAGTTCATGAATTAAAACTGAATCTGCAGATTACCTCACCATCCTGGATATCTGCAGTGCCCAGGGGTCTGCAGTAAAGGATGAGCTCTGTAAATTGCCTGGTCAAAGAAGAAAAAAAGGATGATGTTTGTGTTGGATTTTTTTTTTTTCCCCCTCCAATTTGCAGCAGGGCAGTATTATAGAAGGTAGAGAAACTGAAAGCGTTATTGATTGCAACGTTTTTCCTGTCATATTATTTGACAGATATTTTGGATCAAGGATATTGGTACCTGAAAAGAGTCCTTTGACTGTAGTCAAGAAATAGTTCCCAATGTAATATTACAGACACAGTGAGTGGTCTTCTCCCTGAACAGCAGGTGCATGCGTTATCTCTGTGGTGCAGGAGGAAAGGCCATTATGATAAGGGGTGATCAGTAATGCCAGTTTCCCTGACATATTTTCTGTCATCCTCCTGAATTTCATCTCCCCTTAAATATACCTGTAGACCACCCCAGCCTCGTGGAGACAGGCATTAAGCGGGTCTGAAATCTGAATACAGCAACAGCAATATAGATCTGTCAGTCCTGTGGCTGGTTAGAAAAGATAGGGAGGGTATTTTGTTTGCAGTTATTTCAGATATGCTCTGAGCTGTTGCTGCCCAGGTGCAGGTGACATTTGGCTGGTGTGAAATCAGGAGTGCACACAGATGGGTGAGCTCCTGCCTGCCCTGGGCCCTGCAGGCAGCTGAGCCCTCCCTCAGGCATCTGAAGGAGGCTCGTGTGCCCTTCAGCCGCTCTCTTTTCTAGCCAAAATCAAAGTTTCAGGCTTTGTCAACAAGCTTTCCTCTTTGCACAAAGCATCTGCCAGCTTCTTTGCTTCAGAGAGATTTTCTCCTCTGAAAGGTCACCTCATCTCCCAGCCACCACCGCTGGCTGCTGATCAGGGTTTCTGTGGAAACTTTTCCTTAGTCATCAATCTAAAGTCTTCCCATACTTTCTTCCTGCTGGGTGCCTTTCTCTAGCAACCTTTTCCAGCAGCCTTCTGCAAATTAAAACTTGAGTGATTTGAATGGGAGAATCTTATGCTGCACTGTGCTGTCCTTGTGTTTTTCTTAAGCATCTGCATGCAGTCCTCTGCTAAACGAATTCCTGCAGGGAAGATGGCTTCGCTGAATCTCTAACTGCCGCATTTTTCTGGAAAGCATCTTTGACATGTAGCAGAGTATGCCTGTAACAGCTAAGCAGGCTCTGCCTCGGTGCAAGGGTAAGAGGAGAATAATTCCATTCTGATCTTTGCATTACCTGCAGGCTTCACATTAACATCTTTGTCCTTTCAGGCGGAAAGGGACTACCTGCATCTGTTAATCTGATGAGAAATTTTGGCTGCTGCAGATGGGATCAACAGGATTTGGCCTAGAAGCGTATGTGTGAAAGGTGGTAGGAGTCTGGCCGATTGCTTGGGCAAAGTGCTTTACTGTACAGTGAATACTCAGCTGGTCACACAGTAAGTGTTGTTACAGTTGACCTAGAACTTTTTTTCTTTGTTTGTTTCTGTGCCTTTTTTTAATCAGGCAGGGAGAAACATTTGCTTTGATCAGTCATCTTTTTATTTTCTTCTTCCTTTACCCCCAGGTACCAGCTTTTATCATTTCCCACATCTCCCTGCATGCAAACACTATAAACAAGTAGTAAAGTGTCTGAGTCATCAGATACAGTTCCTCAGGGAGTCCTGCAGAAGAGAAGTAGATCCTGATTTTTGCTACTGTTGCTGTGCTTATGTTAAGAATCCCATGACACTGATCTAGTGCTCATTTATATAAGAAACTAATTCATAACCAGATGAAGAAGTTCAGGGAAATCAGAATATTTGTAATCTTCTGGTGGGTCTTATATGGCTGCTAAACAACAGATACATATACAGCAGCGACTCTTTCCCGCTGGGTTTTAAAGCAAAAGTGGGAAATAACTGCTGCCATTAACAACTACTAAATTTGCATATTTATTATATTATGACAATGAAGAGCAGCACTGTGAATAAGCTAGTGTTATAACTGACAAGGGATGTTTTCTGGATGCTGCCTTGTGCAGAATCTTATTTCTGTAACAATTGCTGGTTTAATGCCTTTCCAAATGCTGCATTTTCAAATAGTTTCTTCCAGAGAACCTCAAAAAAAGTACTTCCAGAAAGCATGAAGACACCTAAAGCACACTGGTAGTAGTACACTAGTGTGGCTGAAATCAGATTTAACATCAATATCATATGGTCATCAGAATCTGGTGTACTGTAAATTATTGAAGCTAATCCTGACAGTTATACCCTGCAGCTTGTGAACTTAAGAAAGTGATAAGAGCCTTTAAACAGATAGAAGTCTTTGGGTTGTAAAAAATATGTAATGGCACTGGACTTGAATTACCCATGGCAAGGGCATTGTCTTAAAAAGAAATCTAGTGAATCCAGGACATGTGCAAGTGGAGCAAGAACTGCAATGATAGATTTGCTACAGGTTTTAAGAATTCCCAGTACTGATATTTACATTGCTGGGAGAGGCCTACCAAAAGACATGGATGCTTTGGTCACCCATTTGTAGTGAAGTAATTTTCAAAGGCCAGCACATACCTGACATCTCCATATCCGCACTGCTGCACACCAGGATGTTAACCCACTTGGTGTGGGAAAAGTAAAGGCAACCCTTTCCAAGCCTCCTCTTTTGAGAGAAACATCACTCCATTATTGTAATATTCATGTCACAGTCTAACAGACACCTGTTTCAGAAGTTGCTTAACCTATAGTGACACCATTGTCCTATAAGAAGGGATCGGTTACGGCATCGCCTAATGCTATAGCTGATAGTTACTGGTACTTAGTACCAAAACACACATACATACCTGATGTGATCTTCACACTCATCTTCAGGACTATCATCCTAGTCTGAGTCTCTTGAAAACAGTGCTGTTATTTACATGAACTGTTGTGTGTCTGTATGTGTGTGCACTCTCAATTTTTTTTTAACTTGGAGAAATGTCTCTATTCTACATAAAATATAAAAGTGTTTTTGTCATGTGAAGTATGCAGCATTCACTATGACTAATAAATGCCAGAAAGTCAGCGTAGATCTTACTAGACACAGATGGGTCTTTGCCAACGGAGAGTGAAATCTGTGGAGCACTGTGCAGAATCTGGTTTGATGCTGCAAGTTTGTGCAAGCAGGCACTGGGGAGCATGTTGAACTGTACTGATGAGTATGTGACCATAGCTGAGTGAAATCTGTGGAGCACTGTGCAGAATCTGGCTTGATGGTGCAAGTTTGTGCAAGCAGGCACTGGGGAGCATGTTGAACTGTACTGATGAGTATGTGACCATAGCTGAGTGAAATCTGTGGAGCACTGTGCAGAATCTGGTTTGATGCCACAAGTTTGTGCAAGCAGGCACTGGGGAGCATGTTGAACTGTACTGATGAGTATGTGACCATAACTCTTTGTTTACAACAGACGGAAAGAATTTAGCTGGGAAAGCATTCAGGAATGTATTACCTAATAATAAGTAGCTTATTGGTTGTTAGAAGAATTTAATGAGGATAGCATAAGGAAGATAATAGTGATATACACTGTGCTTACTCTTAAACTTTCTGGTTTGCTCTGTTTGAGTTCCTGGTAGTTAAAAGACAGTGCTGACTTCAGAATCATTGTTAATGAAACAGGGTAAAGTGGAAAAGATAGGAAAGAGTGGAATTCAGATCTAAAAGTAACAAGCCTGAATATTATATTGGGCCACATATTTTATCTTTAATGGGATGATAAAAAATTAAGCCTTTTGAAATGCAGTAGCATGAAGTCATGTATTTGTGTCATAGCTCAGCAGAAGAAGTTTTTATACATTTTAGAATTTTAGATATGTTAGTACTTGTACATCAAGTCAGTACTGCTGACAGTGCCACAACTTTTGTAGTTTGTAACTCTCTACATTTGCAACTATTTTTTATTGAAGTAGTACTCCTACATTAATTATGCTCAATTTTAATAAATTGCTTAAGCTCCTTGACTTCTGAGTGCACAGTTTCTAAGAACAGACATAGCACAAGTACTACATTAGACACAGGCTGACTTTGATAGGTCAAGAGAAACTTTTTAAATGGATGGATGGCACTGCTTTATTAACTAGCAGTGTGTTCCTCTCAGTAAAGATCTTGGGATACTAAGCTTGATTAGGCAGAAGGAATCACAACCAATATTCAGCTGATGTCTATCTATACCTGTTGTACTGAGAGTACCTGTTGCTTCTGAGCATCTTGGAAGCATCTCTGAAGTTAAGACTTGAGTTAAACAGCTGTGAAGTGTTTATCCATTATACTGGATTTCAGAAGTAAGAAGTGGAAGTAAGTCCAAAAATACAATTAGTAGTATGTGAAGAGAGTAAGTGTATGACATGCCTTGACAGCAAATAGAGCAGGTGAAAAATGTTTATTGAACTAGAAAATTATTGAGCACAAGAATATCCTTCCTGCTTCTATTAAATGTGACATGGTGTGCTTGAGTGTTTGCAAGTAGATTACTTGATGTTGCTAAACTGGAACATGTGAAAATTGACCAGGTCCCCAAAATTATGATCAACTCAACATTTAAAAGAATGTTGTCAGTGTTTTTTTTTTTTTTTTTTATTTTGGGGTAATATGAGCTAAAGTGCTGCTGACAGATGATCTTTGTGGTGGTTTTTTTAATATATATATATATATTTGATATTTTAAAGATTTAAATGTTTATGTATATTTTGATTTAAAAAAAAAAAAGAGCTGAGATTCTTACAAAGAAATATGTTAAGGATCCCCTCCTAAAGATCAAACCTTGATGTGTGCATATTGATTAGCCATGGCTGGCTCTTTTCCCCTTTTATAGCCTACACCTCAGTAATGTTCTTAGGCTAATGTTGTTTCTTCATCCAGATGATAATACTCATAATTTTCCCTCAAAACCTTGTTTGTTTTGTTTTGCACCTCAGGAAGAGTCTGTCAGGGAACAAGATTTTGGAATCTCAGCTATAAATCTGTGTCGATATTAAGGATATTAGTAGTACCTTAGATGTGGGCAGGCACACTGATGATGCTACCATTTTCCTGTGGCTTTCTTCCTTGTGAGACAAGAAAACAAACAAATAAGAAAAAACCTCCAGAGCTCTTCCATTTCTCTGTATGTTTTGTTTCTCACAAATACATTAGCTAAGAAAGTAATTCAGAATTTCTTAAGGTTTGCCTAATGTATGCACTCAGTGGAATGGGATTCTAACTGTAGTGACTTAATGGATGTAAAACCCAAACCTAATCTTGACAAAAAGGTTTGGTAGTCAAGATTTTGTATGTCTCCAATATTCGGCTTCTAGGATAAGAAATACACAAAGCACATCTCTTTTAGAATGCATAACTCTGTATCTAAAAAGTTGAAGCCCTTGGATATACAGACACTGTGATCATTAGATCAGAAAGGCATACTCTTTGAAAACAAGTAAGACAGACAGCTTTTAATGATATGAATAAAAATAACTTGCTAACAAGTACATTCTTACAAAATAACCTTGTCCCCATTTGTTACAAAGGACTTGAAGTTCTGTTTTCAAGCGGAACAGAATTCTCAGAGTGGAATACCAGGTTATTGATGATGCTGTATGACATCTTGTTCCAGTTTGCCAGCTTAAAGACTGGTAAGCAAATGGCTGCCAAGCAGCATGGCTACCCAGAGTGTGAAACCAGTTTTGTATTTTCTTTAACAAAAATGGAACACTAAGCAGAACTGAGACCAGAGGGTGCCAGAGTAAGATTTTATTTTTCATAAATATTTTATGCTAAGTGTCAAGGAAAGAGGTTATGTGCTTATTTCAGCTTAACTACATGTTTTGAACAGGCTTTGGACAGATGACCTCCAGAGGTGCCTTTCAAAATAAAATTCCCTCTGTTTCCTCTCTGCTTGATGTGTCAACAAAGTGTATCTGTATGTATGAAACAAAGTGAAATCATGTCTCTGTTATCTTTGCAGACAATTCTGTGCACAAGTGGATGGGCTGCCCCTGCTGATGGGCTTTCATGTAACTGTGCCTAGGCAGTTGATGTCCCTTGCAACCCCTTGCTTACTGAAGAACTTGACACAGAGTATGTGAGTCTGAAATGAGTTTTATCATAATTTGTCTTTGATGGTGTGTCTTGGAGCCTGAGCCTTTTCGTGTGAGTGTGTTTTGATTGGTTGGTTTTGGTTTATTTCTGAGGAGACCTTACAGTAGCCTTCCAGTATCTGAAGGGGGCCTACAGGAAGGCTGGGGACGGACTACTGACAAGGTCTTGCAATGGCAGGACAAGGGGCAATGGGTTTACACTGGCAGAGGGGAGATTTAGACTGGATGTTAGGAGGAAGTTCTTTACAGTGAGGGTGGTGAGACACTGGAACAGGTTGTCCAGGGAGGGTGTGGCTGCTCCCTCCCTGGAGGGGTTCAAGGCCAGGTTGGATGAGGTCTTGAGTAACCTGTGCTAGTGGGAGGTGTCCCTGCCTATGGCAGGGGGTTGGAACTGGATGATCCTTGAGGTCCCTTCCAACCTTACCATTCTGTGATTCTATGAGTTCAGCAAAATGAAGTGACTGGCAAACTCTTTGCTTACCCAAGATTTGTATGCATATTATTTTACCAGACAGCAATGTGAAGGACAGTATAACTAGTCACCATGTGGCATAGTTCTCTAGTTGGCATATAAATATGAAAATATGTCAGTGAGCTAAGGTTACTTCTTTTTCTCTGGCACATCAATAAATAGAAGTATTACATATGCTTAGAGCTCTAATGTGATTAAGTCTCCACAGGATACCAGGATTTATTGTGTTGCATAGAAAGTTTAACATACAGTATTATGCTCTTGCTTACTGTGTTTTCAACCACTGTTGGCTGAAAAATTTGAGCTTGCAGTAAAAACAACATACATCTCACTTGTATTTTACAAAAGAAAATGCCATTGATAGTCATGGAAGGGGTTTCATAGTCAATGAGCAATATTGTAGAAGCATAATTTGTCAGATGATGATCTAGGATATGAATCTAAAAATGTCTGCATTTGTCTGCAACAAGGTAATTTGACCACCTTAATCTATGTTTCCTGTAATGGTTGTAACAAAGTAAATAACCTCATTTGATTTTTAGTTTTCGGCCAAGAGAAATTAGCATTATTTAAATTTAACAATAATTCAGATCAATGAGATCATATCAAAACAGGGCCTGGGAATACTATTCTAGCCTCCTTTTTCCAGAATCCGAAGTAAGCATTCCCAGGAATTTTGTTGATTTTGTTGTGATCATAAACAGACTTCAAACTGGATCAGAAGTGAAATTCCAGTGTGCTATTGCATCCCTTAGGCTGCTGCTTTTTTCCATATTCAGTTCTGATAGCACTATGTTCTGACAGTTCTTGTATATACAAAGGAGAAAGCTGTTTGGAGGGCAGTTGTTAGGTTCCTCCTAATGGATGGTTGCCAAAATCACTTTTCCCTGAGTTGTTGCCCTGCAATTCTCAGTGACTGCAGGTCAGTCTGTGTTGAAATGAAAAACCACAATGTCTGAAGATGGGCATCTGAAAGCAGAAATATGCAAATATTTCTGAAACATGTGAGTCTCTATGCCAGCATTTGCTTTCAGGAGTGCCACCTTTCATCTGCACATCCATTTTGTTCTCTCTTCTTCCAATGTAAAAATAACCACTCTTAAAGAATTGCAGGTACTGTATGGTAGCACTTAAGTAAACTGTAATCAGCAGACAAAATAACCAGTGGTTAATCACTTTCATTCCTGTTCCTTTGCTCTGAAGCACAACATGGTTGTTGTAGCTATTGACCATCATGAAAGGCATACTTCTGACACTCTGCAGCTTTCCTGGCATTTACAGTAGAGCTTAGAGCCTGCAGCAGCTTTTCAAGTGTGGCTGAGGCTGTCAGCTGTTAGGATATGTGGTTCAGAATCTCCGTTTTTCATGTTGCATAACATCAGCATTGTTTGCTGAGACTTTTTCCCAGAGCTTTGACTGAAGCACTTCAATGTGGTGGTGCTCAACTAGCTTTGAAAGTCTGATCAGTTGTTTGCTGCAACAGAATGAAATAAATAATCATGTTGGTATAGGGGATTCAAAGGAGCATTATAAAAATATTTGGCAAATTTAATTTCCCTGAGATAGGGAAACCCATCTTCTACCAATGGTCCACCCAAAATTTGGGTTACTCGTGTAGTGGACTAAAAGTGAGGGTTTGTAAGTTTGGAAAATACTCTTACAAACACAGATCTTGGGGAAAAAAAAAAAAGGTGGTGCAAACATTCTGGCCCAGCCAGGTTGTTCTTGTCTGGAACACTGTCTTCCAGGGGCGCTACCTTGTTGTCTCTCTTCAGCCTTCAGCTGCATGGAATTGCAAGGAGCACTGAGTACATTGGCTATTGGCACAAAAATAAATGTGTCAGGATACAAATTCTTACATCCACAATTGCAGTGAAAAATAGATTTTTGTTAAATAGGAATGAAGCTTGTACAATTCCTCTATATGGCTGGGGTGTACTCTGCAGCAGAGAAACATTAATGCTTCCTGTTGCTTTTAAAATCTGTGTCTCGTTTTGACTGCGGGTTTCAGTCTTCTGAACAAATGCTTTTGTTCTGCAACTTGCTCAGTCATCCAGATTTCTTCAGTCATATTGTGCCACCTGGAATGGAAAGAAAAGGAAATGTTTACTGGAAATTGCTATCTGCTGGAGGTGAATTATCAGATCCACTTTTCTTGAGACAAATATTGAAAAGAGCTTTGTAAAGATTTTTACGATTTGTAGCTCGTTGCCAGGTTTAATCAATACTAGCATGGAGGCTTTCAGCTGGACCTTTCTGCAAAGATCATTCAAAGTTTGATAGCTGATGGAGATGTCTCCAGTGTATGTTGTGCTAAATGGCAATGTTGAAGAGGCTCTCTGTGTTGAAAGCAGAGTCTGCTAAGTTTTTAAAAATACATGTGTTGGGCATAAATGTGACAGGGCTTTTCCTCATGCTTTCTTCTGCCACATGCATACAGCTCTGAATGAAATCTCCACTGCTTTTGTGCAGAGTGCTCTGTGTTGTGTGGCAGTGATAAAGAGAGCAGTGATCAGACTCACTTATTCCAACCAGGTGATCAACATGCATTATGATCTGACCAGCTGTGGAGCATTCTTGAAGGGTAGAGGCTTCTTTGTCGTTTTAGAAGAAGTATTGTAATCCTGGGAACTCAACTTATCAACTACTCTGTCTTAAGCAGAAGGTGGTATGGTGATCTGTAGTGTATTTGGTGTCTCGAGGCAGTATTTCGCTCTCCTGCTCTCAATTTCCCTTAAATTTGCCATCAGAAAGTGGAAAATACACTCTTGAGCATGAAGTCAAAAGCATGTAGTGAGCACAACCACAATCGGCAGCATATCTCACCGGGAGTTTCACTTTAACACACAGTGTAATTAATGTGTAAAGTCGAGGGACAGTTCTAAATATGCATTACTGATTATGATGCATTATAAGGTCATTGGCAGCTGATTAGAAACGTCCAAACTAGTTCAGCATTCAAAGGCTTTTGTAATCAAATATAAATTTCAAATATATGCCTTTGTATGTAACCTTATTATGTAGATTCTGTTTTCAGTGACATTTACACACCAGAACTTTAGAGGATTCAGTGTTGACTCGTTTCCTCCTGCACTAATTCCTTTAGAGTAAGCACGAGAGCTTTTGAGGAAGCTCAACAATTTAATTCACTGACCAGACATATAAATACAAAACATGGATCCTTTATAAAGGAAGGATAGAAAGGAAAGGATAGAAAGGGATATATATCTTCTCAATAAAGTTTTTATCCTTTTATCACTGTTCTGTAACTCACATAAGCCTTTCTGTCTTTCTCTAGTTCCTGCTTTTTGAGGTGAGCGTTCCTTATTTTCCCAACTGTCTCTAAATAGTACTGTAGCTGAAAACTTCTGAAGTATACAAGGACTGAGAAACCAATTTCCCAGCCCTACTTTGAGCTTTGGACTTGAATGCTTTTGCTGCTTGAATGGCTCCTGCTGCTGAGAAAAGCTGGCACCTTAGCTGCTTGTCAGCCAAGGAAAGATCCTGCATGATTTTGGCTCGTGGTGGTACCTAGTGACATAACTATGGGCTAAAGGAAGTGGTCATGCTTTTTGACCAGTTGTAGGTGAAAATGGTTGAATTAATTAGCTGACACCAAAAAATACACAATGTGGTTAGTTGAAGAGTGTATTACCCTTTCTGAAATGAAGCAGTATTGCTTTGTATGCCAAAAACTTAGCAGTTTATCCAAAGCATATTCTGAAATGTGTTCAATAAAAAAGTCACATAACATTTGATGGGCCTTAGTTCAGAGCAGTAATGTCCTAATTTACAAATAGAGTAAGGAAATAAAATCATCTGGGTGATGCTAAATGCTAGGTATTAAATTTCCCAAGTACCTTTGCTGCTTTTGACACTGTGCTTAGTAAAATTTAATGTCCGGGAGCTGGGATGATGGCAGGTTGACATTTCTGAATCCAGCCCTTCCAAACAGTTTGATACCAGGTCAAGTAATGAAATTAGGATATTTTGGAGGATTACTAAGTTTTTAATTTCCTTCTCCTTTGATGTCACTTAGAAAGTGGCTAACAATTCCAGCACATCAAAATGTTTTTGAATAATGTTTCTGAAGGCTGAGTCTTAATTTGAGTGAAACTTGGTTTGACTTTGCAAAGGCTGTAAGACTATTCAAACTTTTTAACTAAAAAGCTTTCTTTGATAAATGGTTATTTTTATCAAGACTTCTAAGTGCATTAAAATGCATTAGTCACATGTCTTGTTCAGTACTCATCACTGAAATATTAGCTACTCAGGGCTGAGGTGATAAAAAGGTGCAGTGCACTTGTCTACTCAGTAGTTCATTACTTGCTGTCATGGTACCAGTTTTCAGGGAGAGCTCAGTCAAAGGAAGTTAGGTCTGTGGAAAAAAATATTTAAAAATCTACCAGTCTATTTTTTTTTTCTTCTTTCTTTCTTTTCTAAGAGCCTGAATGTTGACGGCTGGCTTGACAATTCCCTTGACTATTCCTAGGCATAGGTGTTAATTTAAAATAACTTAATTGAATGTCAGTTGACACCATCGGTGTCTGAATTCACAAGAGCCTCCTAGAAAGGCAGCTTATCCTTGTTCCCTGCTCAGTGTTTCGTACCCTGTTTCAAGATTTTTAACAAATCCTATGCACAGTTGGAGGCCCTGTTAGGTTTCTGCAGTAAAAATGCTGCACATAATTTAGTTTTCTGGTAGCATTAAAGTAGCAAGTCAAAGATGAACATAAATGATGAAGAAAAGGTTGCCTGAGTTCCTCAGCTAAGAAGGAAATGCTACTGATGGTTGCACTCTGCATTTGTTAGGTTTTTACTGTGTTAATGAAATCAGATTTCAATTTTTTTTTTTTTCTTTTAGCTTGACTGCTCTTGCTAACTGGGAAGCTTCTCAATGATGCCCTTTTTCCCCCCTCACCTTGCAAACAGACACACATTTGTTAAAGAAATGAGTGGTTATGATTTGTTTAGGCAAATTTTTACCTTGTAATGTTTCATGTTACTGCAGGTTGTTCCTACAGAGAAGACAGCTCATGTTTAGAGCCACAGATGGGCTGACAGGTCAGTGCAGAATAATAAAGATCTAAATTTATCCATGCAGTCAAAGTAATACCAAAAAAAAAAAAAAAAAAAAATCCAAACTGCGTGTTTTGGATTATTTTTTTTTTTTAAACAATAGCATTTACAAATATTTTGCTTACATGTTTAGAGCAATTTCTACAACTGTACTAATATAGAAACTTGTTGCAATGGAATGTTTCTGCAGCTTGCTATTAGCATTGATATAAAGAGGAAGAAGAGAGAAACACCAGAGAAGAAAGCTATAAAACAGTGAATAGAGAAACCCCAGAAACAGGTACCTAAGACCAAAGTAAATTGCAGCAATTACCTTCCACTTGTTAAATGTATATAAAGAACTTTAAAACAAATTTGCAAAGTTTCAGCCCAGGAAGCTGTAAGTTCAGAAGGTAAGAAATGAACCTTATTGTTAATTATTACGTTAAGGATTTATACATCCCAGACTGTTTAACATCTTTGTCAGTGACATGGACAGAGGAATCAGTGCACCCTCAGCAAGTTTGCAGATGACACCAAGCTGTGTGGCACAGTCGACTTGCTAGAGGGCAGGGATGCCATCCAGAGGGACCTGGACAGGCTGGAGAGGTGGACCCAGGCCAACCTCATGAAATTCAACAAGGCCAAGTGTAAGGTCCTGCACCTGGGTAGGCACAATCCCAAGCACAAATACAGGCTGGGTGGTGAATGGCTGGAGAGCAGCCCTGAGGAAAAGGACCTTGGGGTCTGGGTTGATGAAAAGCTCAACATGAGCCTGCAGTGTGCGCATGCAGCCCAGACAGCAACCGAGTCCTGGGCTGCATCAAGAGCAGCGTGGACAGCAGGGCAAGGGAGGGGATTCTGCCCCTTTACTCTGCTCTCGTCAGACCCCATCTGGAGTACTGTGTGCAGTTCTGGAGCCCCCAGCACAGGAAGGACATGGAAGTGTTGGAGCGGGTCCAGAGGAGGGCCACAAAGATGATCAGAGGGCTGGAGCAGCTCTCCTATGAGGACAGGCTGAGAGAGTTGGGGCTCTTCAGCCTGGAGAAGAGAAGGCTTCGAGGAGACCTTATAGTAGCCTTCCAGTATCTGAAGGGGGCCTACAGGAAGGCTGGGGAGGGACTATTTACAAGGTCTTGCAATGACAGGACAAGGGGCAATGGGTTTAAACTGGCAGAGGGAAGATTTAGACTGGATGTTAGGAGGAAGTTCTTTCCAGTGAGGGTGGTGAGGCACTGGAACAGGTTGCCCAGGGAGGTTGTGGCTGCTCCCTCCCTGGAGGTGTTCAAGGCCAGGTTGGACGAGGCCTTGAGTAACCTGTGCTAGTGGGAGGTGTCCCTGCCTATGGCAGGGGGGTGGAACTAGATGATCCTTGAGGTCTCCTTCCAACTTTACCATTCTATGATTCTATGACTGTGTTTTTCTTCCCTGGCATACAGTTCTAGATAGTAGATCTCGATACCTAGATCTCAGAGTAAGAAGAGATGATTAATTTATTGTAAATGATATTAAAGAGTCGTTAAAATTAAAAATGGATTATATTTGCCAAATCATTCTGTTTAAATACAATTATTATTTTGTAATAAGCAGTAATATTCACCAGTTAGTCCAAAAGTACTAACACAATACTGTGAGTGAACTGGGACATATTTTTGATATTATTCTGAGAAATGTTGAGTGCTGCCATCCAGCAGCAGTTTGATCTCTGTCTCATTAACAGACCTTACTGAAGACATCATTCATTCAGAGATAATGGGAGGAATAATTAAATATTCTTTGTGTGGCAGGAGTTGAAATGGTAAGAAGCCACTAGTAAGCTATGCAGGCAGATGAACTGGAATTCACACTGTACCTGACAGATGAAGTTTTACACTGGAAGTGTGCTTGAAGCTCTAGTTTTGCTTGTCTTTGAGGGAGGAAGTGAAGACAGACAGTGAAGAATGAGTGAAGTAATCAGTAGTAATGTGAAGGATTATGCTCCCCAGAGACATAAAGATCTTCTGTTGGTTTTACAGCCCAGAAATACTTGGAATTAGCAACCAATTGCTCCCGCCGAAGGAGCCAACTAATTCCAATACTGGCTGGCAGGCAACTTTAAAAAAGGTCAACTTCTATCCTCCATGCTGCAGCCATGGCTAACTGAGATTTGGTTGTGGAGCCAGAGTGTGAATGTCTGTCAGATCTCTGAGTCTGTTTTCACCGTGTTGTCTGGTTTACAGCCAACTACAGTTTTTCTGCTATGGCTCTGTTGGGCTGTGTCCTAGTTTCAGAACAATATCTTCACTATGTTTCAGTCCCCAAGGGCAGTGTCTATACCAGAGTTAATTAAGACTGAGAATGCTAATCAGCAGGTCTTCCTGTAGCTGTGATATTTCTAAGACTTTAACTGCAGTCACTGTGTCCAAAGTTAAGTGACATTTGCCTTCCAGCGTTGTGGGAGACATTGACACAGTGCTCCTGTATCACAGATCCTGGAGTCTGCAGTGCCAGCATTCCTTACAAGTGGAATTTTTGAATAGTGGCAAGTTCATTCCCAGGTAGCATGGCTTAAAATATCTCAGGATAAGGGTTGCATAATTGAATTCTATACCAAATACCCATCCTGCATCTGCAAACCATGAAACAACAACCAGACTCTTTGCTGCTGAATGTGTAAGAAAAAGGACATAGAGTAATTTATAATGCCCTTCTTTGCAGTGAATTAGATTACATCTATGCATCATAGCAGATACCTGTTTTGAGGTCCTGAGACCTTGATTAGGCAGACTGCCCTAATGAGTGCATCTCTGCTGCCATAAAGGCCTGTGCAACCGGATTTTCTTTACAGAGTGTATATTGTGGTAGGCCTAAGCAGGCTGAAATAGGCTTATACATATCCTGGCTTACCCAGACATGTTTTTCTGTTCTCCCTCCTTCTGTTTTGGGGATAAGCAACTGCTGGAAAGAGGACAGAGAACCTGGAGCCACTGAGTCTGAGGACTGTGGCTGCCCAGACTTGTTTTGAACCCGGTGGTAAACAAGGTACACAGGGTTGCCTTCTGCAAGGCCTGTGTGCTGCCCAAACTTGGGTCAAGCAAGCCTATGGCTTCACCTAATATGGTCAGGCTTGGCTAACTGTCATCCTGATTGGCTATTCTGTGTCCAAAGGCCAATTAGTCTCAGGCTGTATGGATAAAAGGAGATGAGCAGGGAGCACAATGTGTGCTNCTGAATATTAATAAACAATATTAATTATTGAAAATATAATCTCACATTAATTAATAAGCCCTCCACTACAGTATACTGTAGGAGGACAGAAGGAAGTAGTTGCACACTGAAGAGCTAGGAAGTAGGTAAATGTCCTGAAGCATTGCCAGCTGCAACTGATAGCTGAAATCAACAAGGGGAAGAATTATTTGCTTTGTTGCTTTAAAGAAAGAGAAGTGGGATGAAAAGCAGGGAATCTGGTGAAAGTAGTAAGAAATAAATGGAAATGCTTGAATTTGCATCGTGTGATGTTCTCTAAGAGTATGGAAATTTCATGGGTAACACTTTACTTCCACAGGAAGCTTTGTGTTTATATTTAATTTCTAGGAACCCAAGGGCAAAGCAAAGCAATTAAAATGTTGAAGACTTAAAAATAAACTTCAGAAGCTTCAAGTAAAATACCTTTAGCTGATTAGTAGTACAATGCATCTTTAATGAGAAATAAATTAGGATTGCTTTATTTCTTAGGAGGATAAGGAGAGGCATTAGATACTTGCATTGATAACAGAGGGCTTCGAAATAATCTAGCACTATGAGCTGCTTCTCTAGGAAGAAAAGTGGAAAACTCCTATGTGGCCTTAATGCAGAGATAAGAAAAGCAGTGAAACAAATAGATTTGTAAAAGGCCTTTCACTTAAAAACTTATCGTGAGGTGGACTTTGACAAAGTCCCATCACTCTCTTGATGTGTTTAGACTCATCCCTTTGATATGCATCCTGTTCCTCTGTTCTTTTGTCAATTTGTTAGTTCATCTTGATGTCTGATTTTAATGCAAACTAATTTGTATTAAAAAAATCCAGGCTGTAAAATTCAGAATTAATTTTGAACGACCCACATGTAAAATATGTGTTTATTTACCCTGCATTTACCCACAGCAAACAAAATGCTGTTGAAAACAGGGCTCAGAAATACACTTTACGAAATATTTATTCTCAGTTATCTTACTGTGGCAGAGTACCAAATGAAGGGAATAAGAAAAGTCTTTTGATTGGGAAGATTGGCAGCATTTATGGTTTTAAATGAATTGGATTTTAAATATGCACTTATTATCTGGGTTAAATTGCTACAGAGTGAAAAGGAATGCTGTTCTCTAAACAATAATTGGTCTATTTCAGCTTTCAAATTGGGTCACAGTAACAGACAGCATTCTTAGTTCTCTGTTCTTTCCCTTACTCTTTTTTCTTGCTTTCTTGAAAAAGTGAGTGAATTTCTTAATCATTACTGTGTTGAGGCAGTGTGCTCATAGTTTTTTTTTTTTCATGAAGGATAGATCTTCTTCCTTACCTCTTTTTTTGATGGCATGGTATTGTAAGACACCTTGAATAAAATTGAACAAAACATGCTGAAGCGCATTGAGTACAGCAATCCCAGTAACTGCTGGAATTTATTTTTGGTGATGAACACTTCACCTGCTGTATGGGTAAAATGAAATGAATCACATTTAGTAATCTTGCACTATTTTACAGTCGTCATATTCCTGTATAAGTGCTTTTTATTCAAAACAGAGAGACTGGGGATGGAGGGGAGATGAAGTACTGCTCTGCAGAGCTCATGTGCTACATTACTTCTCTCCAGTTGTATCTCAGATTGCTCTGATAATTGAACAGGTTGGGTAGAGTTAGAGATAGAGGGAGGGTTAACCTAACCTTACTTAGGTAAAGGTTAGGAGTCTTGTCTAAGTACGTGAACCACCTAGATTGTTGTGGTAGTCAGCAGACTTCTTCAGGGATGATTCAGGCAATTTAGCTTGGACTGCAATGACAGGCTAGGATGAATTAACCTACTGGAGGTACATATCTGCATATAAAGGTAGTTGTCCAGACTGAAACATCAGCCTATACATGGGTTATGACAGCCCAAAACTTGAAATTAACAGAGTGGTAAGACTATCTTCAGCTCAGGTTTCTGAAAAACAAAGATTATTGTCTTTGCACTCCGTGTCCGATTCACACCCTCGCGGTGTGCTGGAATAGCCATGCCCTCCTCTGTCACACGTATCCAAATACAAGGCATTGCTTTCCAAGCTGGTGTGCTGTTGGCAAGTTATTCAGAAAGTGTCTGGACAGGCAGGGTGCCATAGGTGGGACTGCTGCTCTCAGTTGATTAGAGGAGGATGAGATACCAGCTTGTATTTCTATGCCTCTTTTGTAAGGACATAGGTGAGAAACATTGGAGTAGACATAGGTAATGGCCTTACCGGTTTGTTTAACAGGCCACACTGTGTTTTGTAACACTGTACCTTTCTAACCAATATTCAAGAAAGATAAGGCTAGATTCAGAAGATGCATATTTCAATTGCTGGCTACCCAAAAGTGACACAACAAGACTTTAATTTTAAATAGGATGAGGCTGGAATGGGTCTCCTATAGGGGGAAAAAAAAAAAAAAGAAAAGAACTGTTTATTAGCTGAAATGTACTAAACTACCTGCATTTGATAAAGTGCTAACAAAGGAAATTGCTTCCAAAGAATCAAATGAAAATGTCAATTAAAAAAAAGTAATGGTCCTCTGGATTGTGGGTTGTTTGGTTTGGGGTTTTTTTGTGGTTGTTTTCTTCTTTAGAGAAGTGCTTGGTATGTTTGTTTGTGTTACTTGAACAGCTTTTGGTTTGTTTCTGTTGCTTTAGTTCTGTGGTTTGCATAGTTTTGGGTTTCTTTCCCTCTTGTGTATCTATTTGCTGCATCAGTGTTGGATTTCATTTGATTAGAGGTTAATTTAATAGTCTAGTCTAATGCTTTTTTCTCCACATTCTCTACAGAGCATCTTTAAATGAAAATGTGTCTGGGAGCACAGTGCCTGCATTTATCAGTGTTGAACTGCCTAATCTTCAGATGACTGAGGAAGAAACAATTAATAAAACCCTTTTATGTTGGAGCAAATGGCATTAGAATGGGTGCAAATGACTCCTGAGACCTTGTTCCATAGTGGGAAGAAATAATTTGGCTTGCTGAAACAACTAAGCTGAAAAAAATCAAAAAACCCCTACAAATCTTTCATTGTCTAAGGCCTCCTTGTTAGTCTGCTGTTAGTTGTGTAAAGCTGAGAGCATCCATTGCTCTTTCAAGCTGCCCCTGGAATAAATGTGGTAGATGTGGAAGCTGCCATGTGGGTGCTAGTTTTAGGGGAAATGGAGCTGTAGCAACAGATTCACATCTTGGAACTCACATGCTTGGCCATAAAAAGGCTTCTTCCATTAGCTTTTTTTTTAGTAGATGTCTCATCTTCACCTGAGAAATTTGCTCCTCTGTTGACTGTTATTTTGGTAGTGGTTCTTGGGGGGTAACTGAGATTTGATATGCTGGTAGCCTGAACCACCTGGTACTGGGTTCTCATACCTGTCACTGAGGTGATGTCTCACATGTCACCATGGCATGGGGAGAGAAAGAAGTTCCTGGTAACTGCAGAATATTAGTGAAGTAGGAACTCCCTCTAAAACTTCCCAGTGCAAACCCAGCATTTCTGCATGGGACTGTTTATCATGAAATCATAGGTAGTGGTAGGGTTTGCCTGACAGGCAGGCTTGCTGATAGCTCATATATGTGTAAACCTTTCCCTTGCTATAAAGGATATTGCTGTGCTCAAGTAGCAGTTGCAAGGGAGGCTTAATGATAGCATTAAGGGAAGAGGCTTATTCACAGCATTAACATTAGCTGAAACAATGATGTGTTAGCCTGCAGTGGCTTGTACAGTGACATAGAGGAGCTGTGCATTTTTAAACAGTGAAGTGTTTAGGGTTTAATACTGTCTATTTGCTTATGTTAGCTGTGTTATTTGTTCTCACAGCAGAATAAAAACAGCTACTTGAGGATAATGTCTGGAAAAAGGAGACAGGAGAAAACAAGTTGCTGTGCTGAAGTAAGAAAGGCATGGTTGAACCAGAGACTTTACATCTCACACTACCCATTCCCAATATAAAATGTGATTAATTCTGAATACTGTGGTCCTATCGAAGTATTGCCTCTATTAAACCCAGCAAGATTAGATACTGGATCCAAAGTAGCTAGGCAAGCAGTGTGCAAACAGAGCCTGCTCAAGGCATAGTGAATGGTTTAGGAAAGATTTTGAGGAAGTGTTCTTTCAGCCTGGAGAAGAGAAGGCGTCGAGGAGACCATATAGTAGCCTCCCAGTAAATGAAGGGGGCCTACAGGAAGGCTGGGGAGGGACTATTTATAAGGTCTTGCAATGACAGGACAAGGGACAATGGGTTTGAACTGGCAAAGGGGAGATTTAGACTGGATGTTAGGAGGAAGTTCTTTACAGTGGGGGGGGTGAGACACTGGCACAGGTTGTCCAGGGAGGTTGTGGCTGCTCCCTCCCTGGAGGTGTTCAAGGCCAGGTTGGATGAGGCCTTGAGTGACCTGTGCTAGTGGGAGGTGTCCCTGCCTATGACAGGGGGTTGGAACTAGATGATCCTTGAGGTCCCCTCCAACCTTACCATTCTATGATTCTATGACACTGGCAACCCAAAATTTGGCAAATCAAAATTCATCTCAGAGTGTGTGGTTTGTGGTTTTGGTTTTTTTTTTTTTTTTTTTTAAATAATTAACCTCCTGTTGCTAGGTCTCCACCTCAGCTTGTACTTAATTATGTTGCATTTCATTACCTCTGCAGGTTGCTCTGGTGTTCTAATATGAATTTTCCACATTTAATAAGAGTCATCAGGGGTTATTTCAGCCTTTTAGCTGCACATAGAAAACCAGAATTAATTGTGGTCACTCGATTCCACCCTGCCCCTGTCTCTTGAGTTCACAGAAGTGTATGTGGCCTCACTTGCTCTGTTGCATCAGCAGTTTGAACTTCTAGTGACATCTTGTCTTGAAGTCAGCCATATGCTGACAGAGTTACAATTATCAGCCCTTCTGGAGACAGAAAAATAATGTCCTCAACATCAAAAGCTGGGGTTTAAAAATGATAATTAGTGTCTCCATGGGTGGATTTTTTTTCATATTTTTAACATAATATGAATTATTTTTCTTTACATAAACATGATGTAGCACTATGACTACCAGGACCTCTGTCATTTCAAATTAGTTAAGACATCAATCTTCATTCTAAATTAGGTAATTATGCTAAGTAAAGTGATCAAAGGAAATTTGTCATGCTAGTAGGAAAGCACATTCTGTTCTGTTTTTTGTTGTTTTTTTTTAAACTCTTTGCTTCATACAGCAACATGCTGTGGTTAAAAGCCCATCCCATGTATTGCACAATTCCATCCACTTCATATGAATGAGGAATTGGGCAATAATTTGTTTTTTTTTGCAATGGAACTGTTTGTTTTTCCACTGGCTTGGATTTGGGATGCCAAGAGGTTTAGTATGTGTGCTAACACACTACATTTGTTAAACTAAGGCTGTGGCAAAAGGAGCTACTGAGGCAACGCTGGTTGCCCCTTCCTGTTTCAGAGTAGTGTAGGGAAGTCTTAATTCACTGAAATGAGGCATGGGCTCAAAAAGGTCAAAGTTCTACAGAAGCTGTTCCCTCATTTCAGCCAATGTTATCTTCATCAGAATGCCATCCCAGCTACAAATAATTATGCACACAGCTTGCTGTTCTCTGAAAGTTTAATTTTCTTCCTTTTCAAAACTTGCAAGGTGAGAACCACCAAAAAAAAAAAAAAAAAAAAAAAGGGGAAAAAACCCCCAACAAAACCCAAACAAATGACCGAAAAGAAAGGCTTCCATGTTGCAAATATAAAATTTAAGAGAATATTTTTCATCATCCAGGAAGATTAATCACGATTTTCATCAAGCCTTTAAGGATCTACTTGGGTTTGTCTACTTTACCTTTCTAGTTCAATAGACAGTAGCAGTAACCACGTTCTTTGGGACTGTCTGTCCTCACAACAGGTGGGACAGAAATCTAGGCAAGAGCCTAGGCAATGTGTGTAGCTACAAACCACCCTTCTTCGGTCCCCAAATCACAGGACAAGAAGGCATTTAATAAAAATCAGCAACCCAGCTTTAGTTTACAAAACTCTGAAGACAAATTGGGGTAATATTTTTACACGTGAACATAATAAGATATTCTTAGACATTCTTAAAGAAATGAAGAATTTGAGACATAAAGAAACCTTTATTCTTCTAGCACAACTTCAGCTTTGTGCTGAAGCAATATCCTCGTAACAAAATGCCACAGAATTTCTTACGGTGAAATGACACTTGAAAAAGAAGTTAAAAAAAAAATTAAAATTATGCTTATATAAAAATTTCTTTTGTATATTAGTACACTGTAAGTCTGAAAATAAGATGTTAGAACACTCTATACCACTACTATTAACATTCTCTATTTGTGGGAAGACTTCCAAAGTTGTGCCTCAGTCTCCCCAAGCTTCACATACTCCAGTTAGCTCAGGTCCCTCTGCTGAACTTCTTCGGCCTTATGATGTAAATGGACTGAAAGATTAAAGTCATACAGACACTTCCCTCTGCAAAATGTAAACCAGCATCATCTCACTCCTGAAATTGTCAGTTAGCTGTGATTACTAAATAGCTCCCAGTCACACAGCACCAATTTTTTAAAAGTAGTGGCTTAAAGGATACCCAAGCACAGAGGCTTTTAACTTCAGTGAAACTGGGCACTTAGGTACCTACATATTTCAAAGAAATCTAGCCTTAGAATTTCTCATTTCCCAGGTGTTCCCTTGAAAATGAGACTGAAAATGTTCAGCTAGGCAAAATCAGGTGGAGAATAAATGCAAAATAATGTTCTTTCTTTCTGAATCAAATGTTAGCTCTGCTTAGGCTATTGCCATGGGACAGGAGTCCACATTTGGTGCTGTCCATCTGCAGCTACAGCTGCATCGCCAGTGCAAGGAAATGCAACAGGGGTGATTTTAGAATCACACATGCCATAAATCAAGCTTGAAGGAGCCTCCCAGATGAACTATTGTGACTAAAATGTAATGGAACTGACTCTTCAGCACAGCATTTCATCCCTTTCACCATAGTTAAGTATCTGTTCCTATAGGGAACCCTGTTGTTTGTGACTGAACAAAAGGCATAGATAGAGTGCCTTACTTTCTCAGCCACCATAATTTGTGTTCTTCCCTCTTCAGGTGCTAAAGCTGTGCTGTGTCTGTTTCTAGATAACCTGTGGTATGGATTGTATACTCAGAAAATAAAATCAGCTATGTGTTAATTACATGAAGACCTTTTTGGGGGTGTGTATTTAACAGTAAACAAATCAGAGACACTAAGAAAAGCTTACACATTTCTTTCTATATAATTTATTTTTAAAGACTTTTTCCAGTGAGGAAAATATAATTTTTAGGATCTTCAACATTTGATGTTGTATAACATTGCAGTAAGACACTCTCAAATTGCATTTTGATATCAAAGGTTTCCCCTTGTGTAGAAATCAACATGACTTCTGATAACAATAGAGAATATTCTCCCCATACAATTATTCCCACTTCTGAAGCTCTAGCAATAATATAAGCTAAATGAGTGGCAGTTAAACTTAAAAATATTCTGCTTCTGTCAGTGGCATCTATATATGCTTCAGTTACAGACTTTTCATTATATAAAAGTAGGATATAATGGGGGGGAATCCAGGCTGTGACAGAATGCTCTCCTGTTGCTGCTGGCTCTGAAGAGCTAAGAAAATAAAGTACGAGCAATGGGCAAAAATACGACCTCTAGGTAACAAGATCTGATCCAAAGGTTGCTAAAAGTCAGTGGGAATCTCTTCATTTTAGAGTTTTTGAGATATGTTTTTATATAGTTAAGAAGTGCCCCATTTTTATTGTCCAGAGTGCAACAGAAATGACTAAATGTATTGATTTTAAAATACCCTATGAACTATAAAACTAAACCAGACCTGGCTTAAAGGGCTGTCCAGAAGCTACTACTCTCACTCTTTCATACACTGCTGGATAAGACTTCCTTGTTAAGAGAGAAAAAGTAAAAATTCTCAGAAGAGTTCTTTTCACTGATGGATTGGCACATTAGTTCTGCTGTTCTTCCACATTCCTCACAGGTCTCCTTTTCAAAAAGAGAAACCTGCCAACAACTTTTTTGTTATTTAGGGTGATAACAAACTGAGAGAAATCTGTATCTTCAGCCTGGGGAACTTTGTGAAGCTATAGTCCTATATGGAAAAAAAAAAATCACATAATTTGACATAGCCTAATTTTGCTTTGCAAGCATTTCTAGCAGCTCTTTCTCTATGCCTTGGCTGCTCAGCTCAGTCAAACTGTAATATCTATGAACAATCTTTTCATCTGTCACAATAACCACTCGAAGCCCATGCTTGTCTTCTCCCAGCTGGCATCCTATCGCGGATGAAACCACCATTTCCAGTCCTCTGTAGGATCCCCCAGCATTCCTATGGTAATGTCCAGAAAACACAGCTTTAATGCCTGGTTAAACAAAAAAAGGAAACAAAGAGAGAATGCATTTAGTTAGCAGCTGCAGTCTATGTATAAAATGTGTTTACAGTAAATACTGTTGAGGTTTTCTGCTGAGGCTTTCGCAGCTGCTGTGCTTGTAGAGGAAGTTCTGTAGCAAGTACAGTTACAGGTGTTGTGTTTATCTTCATTCTTGAATGGTTCATAAAGTGTAAAATTAAATCATTTACTTGAGCTTGCATTCTAAACAAATAATTAGTAAACAGCAATAAATAATTCTAAGAGTAATAATTAGTAAAAACTTGATTCTGCTCCACTAGCTCTGTTTAGGATTACTGGTAGCTGACTTTTTAATGCTTACTGCAAGGTGTGTTTGACATCTTGCTGCTCTTTTGGCTAATAAGAAGGAACACTCTAGAGGAAACTGATTAAAATTAGAATTAAAAAAAATCAGTAATAGAGAACTGCCTAGAGAATGTTACCAAAACATGAGTTGAAATCCAAGGATTGTGGAGCTGTATTTGTCAATTAACAGACAGAAAGTTCACTAAGGAGAGCTTAAACCTGTTTACCCAAGGCTGGTGACCTTAAAGAAACCAAAACCACCTAAAAAAGGCAAGCAAGAGACATAAATAAGAAGATAATTTGTAATCTTTTCTCACAAACATTAGGGGTTATCACAGATGGAACAGAAGCAGTACATCAAAGAAAAATAATAAGCAAAAGACATAGTGAGTTACAAGAAGAAGGGAAGAAGGATGACAGTAGCCAAAAAAGGAACAGTTGACAACCTGCAAGGTGAGTCAGGCTTGCTAATGACATGAATTAACATTTATCTAGTATGGGGTACAAACAAGGCAGGGTTATTCTAATTTCCTCTGTATTTTTGATAACTTAAGGCTGTTCTGTTTCCTTCTCTTTTGTTAAATACACTTTTTATATTTTGGACTGTATTAGGGTTAAAAAAAATAATCACTGCATAAAAAATCTTGGAAGAAATACATATGATCAGTTGCAGGAAACAACATCTATGCAAGTGTCATCCAAGCTTGGTCAGGAGAAGAAGAAAAGCTAAATGACAATTAGCAGCAGGTAAAGAGGACAAACATCATGTTTAAGGCTTTATAATGTACTTGGAAATCTTTGCCTGAATCATCATCTGATTAGCCAAAATGTTTAAAAGTCATGTCCACTGAGTCTTCCTCTTCTCTTAGAATACAATAATTTAACAAAAAAACCCCCAAAACCCCAGCAAATTAACTTTGCAAATGTTATCTTTGACCAACTTCTAAAGATAATCCATATACCAGCTGTACTTTCCTGCCACACTCCTCAGTAGCTATGGGATTTCTGCAGAAATCACAGAATTAACCAGGTTGGAAAAGACCTTCAAGATCATCAAGTCCAACCTATTAACTAACACCATCTAATCAACTAAACCATGGCACCAAGTGCCAGATCCAGTCTCTTATTAAACACTTTCAGGGTTGGTGACTCCATCACGTCCCTGGGCAGCCCACTGCAATGCCAGTCACTCTTTCTGCGAAGGACTCTTTCCTAACATCCAGCCTAAACCTGTCCTGGTGCAGTTTGAGACTGTGTCCTCTTGTTCTGTCACTGGGTGCCTGGGAGACCAACCCCACCTGGCTACAACCTCCTTTCAGGTAGTTGTAGAGAGCAGTAAGATCTCCCCATAGCCTCCTCTTCTCCAGGCTAAACCACCCCAGCTCCCCCAGGCTCTCCTCACAGCTGTGCACTCCAGACTCCTCACCATGTTGAAACCATTTCAAATAAAATACAATTGTGTCATCCTCACCTCCAAATCAGTAACTTCTACTTTTATTTTCTTCTGCCTTGCAAACATAAAATGGCAGGAGCTGTACTTACTCTGGATGTCTTACAGAATAGTTTTCCCTCCCCATTTGATGTTTCCTAAGTTTTAATCAAATATGTTTATTACTACAACAGAATGAAATCTTGTTCAGTCTCGAGACTCAAAAAAAGGAAGGAAAAACGAATTTTGATGCCAAGTATTTATCTTTCCTGTCAAAGATTTTAAACCTACTAACAACACAGTTGAGAACCCAGCTTCTTCGTAAGAGAGAACATGCTTTCATAGACCAGCACTTCATTTCCAGCTCATGCCAGCACCCTTCACCATCCAGCTATTCTATGCACTGCTGATAGGCACAGCTGAACAGCAGAGTCAACAGCATTTGTAGTTTGGCAAAAAAATTATTCATCCGCTTTCATGCTAATCTGAGCTGATGCCTGTTTTATTTTGAATGAAAATCTTCAGTTAGTATAAATAGCTAAATTTGCCAAAAATTACACCCAAAACCTGTTTGCATTCTTCAGTCTAAGATCCTTGGATTTCAGACTATTGCAGCTTCCTGAAGCTGCTTCTAATGCTATTTTATACTGTTGTGAAACAGAAAAATTACTGGACCAGATGGCTGAAAACTACTGGGCTTATTTTTTGTTGTTGTTGTTTATAATTGAGTACAAAACATGTAAATTAATTTTATATTTTGTTACAGCAAGTGTTGATTTATGATGCTATTAATGATAATTCAAACATTTTCAGATGCACTTAAAGTATTTAAGTGTAATTTCTCTATTGAAACACAATAGGTTTTGTGCTCCTTGTTTGTAAGGATACTTTGATGGTCCTGCATAATTTTTTTTTAAATACATTAATAGGGAGTGACTCAAAACCCACTAAGTATTCCCTGACAGCGATGGCTAGATAGCCAGCAGGTTATCAAAGTAACTGGCTGAAAATGAATCTTTCCTATCACTTTGCTATAGTAGCTACAAATCTGCTGTGCTATAGTAGAAAAAAAATAAATTCCTGGCACTATTCTATAGTTGCTGTACCTTCCTGAACATAATTTGTATTCATATTGAAAAATTAACAAGCAAAAGTCTAAACCTGTGCCTGCTCCTGAGGAGAACAGCATAGGAGAGTGAAATCCAACACACGTGGGGGCAAGTGCCAGCTGTTGTGGGGCTTTCCTCTGCAGCAATGGTCCTGCTCACCACCCCAGGCTAAAAGCTATTCTTAAATATGCAGCACTGATAATTCTCTTTCCAACCATTGCTTTTCTCATTCAATGAGCAAGCCTCTACAGATGTCCAGGGATGCACACCGGTATGACAATACCAAACTTCATCTGTTGTTTTTTCATACAGTCCACACTTACCAGAAAAGGTAACACATGCTTAGTCCTGTTCGAGTGGTAGGCCAGAGATTAAAATTATAGCATCTCAAAAATAACCCAAATAACTATTTTTTTTTGGGGGGGGGTGGGGGGGGGGAAGCTAGCAATAACTGATTTTGCCTCAGTTTTGGGAAACAGTAGAAGCAATTTAAGCAGAGCTATGATTAGGAACTTCATTAAAAAAATCCTTATTTCTCAAGCCAGGAAACCTTCCACCCATCCTCCTGCAGTAGACTTAGATATCTTTCACAGTGATTAAATGAAAAGGGAAGTAGGTGAATGCATCTTAAGAAAGCAATCCTTTGGTTTTGTGGGAGTGATTTGAAGACTGATACAAAATATATAAACTAGGCTCAAACTATAGTTAAAAATTAAGCAGCTTGGAAAGCAAAACATGAATTATTCTGCTGTGTGCTTGGTAAAAGCTACATATGCTTTCACTTTAAAAATCCAAATCCTTCTCAAACAGCAAATTACTCAAGGTGGAAAGCAGAGAATGAAATGACCTTGACACTGGATAGTGGTGTATGGTTATTGTCAGAACTTGTTTGTTACCCTATTTTATCAGTTCCAATTCTCTTTGCTCAGTGCAACCTGCAGCTCATCTGGTGTATGAGTTAGACTTGTAAGTCAGTCAGCATAGTAATTTTTAGAGCTCGCTCTGAATCAGCTGCAGGAACCTAGCAAAACAGTTTGGGTGCATTTTTGGGTTTGTTTTTTATAAACTTGTGAGAAGCCCAATGAGACTCCCTCAAAAGGTGATGGTGCAATGTAAAGGCTCAGGGACATAACACAAGTCAGGCAGCTTCTTTTCTTCCTAGGCAAAATGCTGCAACTCCACCTGCTAACTGCCTACACTTAAGAAGGTATTTTAGTTTGGAACTGAGGTAAGTGTAATTGTTGAGCAGTGAAACGTGATACCTGAGAGCAGGGTGGACATGATTTAAAACCTCTCTTCTCTCCTTCTGGCCGTGGGAGCAGGTTCTGCCTAACCAAGCTGGTGGTTATGGGTACTGTCCATCCAAATGCTCACTTTCAGCTACATCATTCAGCTTCTAACTGCACTACACAGTTCAGTGCTGAAATGCCCTTGTGGATCTCTCTGCTCACCATCTGCCTCTGACAGAATTCAGTATCTGCTTTAGACACCTCTCAGCAAAAATTTTGCCCTGACTTCAATTTTCAGGTACTTTTTATTTCCATTGCTAGTATTAATTTTTGTTACTGCTGCGTTACAGAGACTCATAGTGGCTAAAGATCATCTAGTTGCAACTCCCCTGCTATGGGCAGGAACACCTTCTAGTAGACCACACTGCTCAGAGCCCTGTTCAGCCTGGCCTTGAAGCCTCTCTGGGCAGCACCCTGAACAAAGAAGCAAACATGTCACTGCTGTGTATTAATAGAAGTCTAACTGATGTTGTTTTTTCTTCAACAGCACATTTTTGTTCACTCAACTCTATTCCGCTCACTTTTGTTAGTTAGCATAAGAAGGAAATCTGAACCAGTCAATGCAATAATACTAAGATGACAAGCAGGCAATTTACTTTGCTCTTGCTTTTGATCTTAAACATAAAAAGAATCTTAGAGATGTATGCACTCAAATTTAATTTATTCATTTCAGATGTTTTTCTGAAGTAAAACTGTCAATTTCCCAGCCACCCTTCCCCATCTCTCTTTTTTTTTTTCCTTCCTATTTTCCCCCCCCCTAAACTCTGTGAGGAAAGAACAGTGTCCTGCCAGGCCTCATTTCTGTAGCCTCCTTTAAAGTATCCTCAGGTCAGTTAAACAAGTCCAGCCACACACAAGATAGGTACAGTCCTTTCCACTGCAGAAAACAACACCCCGAAAAAAACGGTAGAGCAGTGATTTGGTTTTAATCCCTGGTTTCTGAAACAGCAGTTAGGAAAAGCTTTGATATAAAAGCTGTATGAAATACTAAAACACTGCTGTGTAAATAGATGTCTAAAGGATGGCAGCTTCACAAGCATTCATTATTTCATTTTTTATGAAAGGTATAGCGATTTGAATTTAAATGTGACTGGAGGTTTCACAGTATCCATTAACCAAAAAAAAA
Source organism: Ramphastos sulfuratus (assembly GCA_013399055.1). Lineage (NCBI taxonomy): Eukaryota > Metazoa > Chordata > Aves > Piciformes > Ramphastidae > Ramphastos > Ramphastos sulfuratus. Next base: position 407,953 of record WBNM01003790.1, read on the forward strand.
AGCAGGATCCATTACTGCAAGACACTATTCATACCTAATGCATTATTCATTAAAAAAGACACAAAAAAAAAAAAAAGGGATTAAAATCAGAATAAAGTAAAAACCTGTGCAGATAGTTACACAGAGAAAAACCAAACATACGAAACAAACCACACATACTGTCTCTGTGATCATCACTGTCTGATGGCCGACTGCACAACAATGCACCAGTTAGTGAGTATCTGCTAGGGAAAAACAGGCCTGAACTGCCAAATTCAGTTTTGATTAGAACAGATCTGGAAATCAGAGATGCAGCATAGTTACCATATGGTGTTAGACAACAGGTCTTGCTCTGTCTGTACTAGAACTGTACTTGGATCATGAAAACACTTAAAACCAATGAGCTTCATGTCTGCACACCAACCATAACATTTTCAGGCTCAATCATTTTGCTAAAACAACAGTATCTTTGTGGGGGAAAAAAAAAAAGTTTAAATTGGTGGAATTGATTCTGATTTTAGCAAACCAAAGATGTCTTCCTGTGATGCAATTTACCATAATTTTCTGATCAAGCACAAAAAGCCCTTTTTAGTTCTGGTCTGACACAGCTAAATTTGAAAGACAAAAAGATTCACTATTTCCAAAGATCTGATTAGCACTCCCTTTCCTGTAGCATAATGCTTTCCTACTAAAGAATGAAATACCTGTATGTGTTGGGACAAATTCTCTGAGGCCAAAGCACTGTAAATAATTCATGCTAAAACAACTAACCAAAATGTGGGTTGTTTAAGAGTCAGCTGAAGAGATGTAATACATATGTTGATAAGCCTTTGGATTCTTTATTAGCTTGACTATGACTTGAGCTAATAAATACTTTCCTTTTATGTAATTCACACACTGCATGATGTCATTTCAAGACTGTAAAGGCACACAGTGGCTTTGGCAAGGCAACAGATAAGCGCTGAGGAAGGTCATGAACAGCTCCTGTAATTCTGCGTACTGCTGATGTTACCTCTACGTTCATTCCTAAGCAGAGTCTTTAAAGCACAACTTTTAAATAAGTTTCAAACAAAATTCATATTTTACTTTGGAAAACCCAAGTCAAAACCACAGTATCAATACTTCTACATGGCTCATGGTTTCTACAGCAGACATTTCTCAACAGAATACTCAAAAATACCTCTGAATACTTCCCCTGCAACCACTTATGTGTCTGCATTCTGAAGCAAACTTACCAAATAAGCAGTGATCAGGAGAACTTGAGCAAGCTTTCTCCTTTTAAGAGCTCTGGCAAGATGGACAGCTTTTACCACCACTTCTCAGTTCCTCTTGGGTCTCTCTTCAGTCTTTGTGAAACAAAAGCACACTGCACTACAAGGGGTTTTTCTTACTGAGATGGTGTAATTGGGTACTGGTAAACTGACTCATTGGCCTAACAGAGGAAGAGATTTAACAGATACCAGATTTGCTTTGGATGTTTCATGGAAAAGTTCAGTACAGAAAGGGATGACCAGGCTAACCAAGCTCAGGAGTGACTGCATATATATAAACCCACCACAACCTCACAGACTGCAGTACCTCTGATTTACAATATTGGTCTTTGTAGTGATGACCATCTTACAGCAACTAGAGTTTCCAAACAACCCTGACCAGAACCATGACCAGAAAGAAACTGAATCCTATCTGAAATATTTGCCACCAAGGGGTCTGGTCATTGTGAAAAAAAAAAAAAAAAAAAAAAATCTGAGAGACACCTTTAGCTGCCCTGGTGTTGTTAGCATGCTGTTGATTTTATTTCTGACAAGAACCAGACAAGACAATAGTTCATTACATGAAAGGAAACTACACCCTGAATAACATGCAGCAGGCAGACTGTCTGTTAGCAGAAGCTTAACCATGGCATCTTCTTCCCACAAATTACTATCTTGCCACTGAGAAACCCTTCTAAACAACAGTTCTGTGGCACCAGGGAAAAGGGTCAGCATGATTTTGATGTAATTGCACTGTAGGAGAACAAAGGCATTTAGCTGTGTCTCGTGGGCAGCTCCCATTAGAATGAGTACATCCCGGTCTGAGCTTATTGTGTAGTTGCAGTCCTGTCATTCCAACTTCTCCCTTACTTGGTACTCTTGCTGTTGTGTTCTGTAGGATAGAAAAATGCAAAGACATGGAAGAGTGGGCATGTTTTCAACCCCATCTGAGCAGGAATGCCTTCAATATGCCTTCCTGTTGAAGGAGTAGTTAGGTCATTAGGAACCGTCTGTGTTTTACACATGAAATGCTAGCTGAGTCATCTTTTTGTCTTATTAAGCAGACATCAGGTATATTCCATAACAATGTGGCATTGAGGGTTTATGAAATACACCTCTTTTCCTAACCCTCACAAATCAGATGTTTGCTAGTTTAATTCAAGATATACAGGCTGAGCCCCAGTCTCAGTGATTGCAGGAATGCAAATAAGCTAAAATGGGATGGAAAATAATACATCTGTATTTATTTCATAAAATCCATGCATCTAGAAAGCAATTTTTCCTCAATCAGTTGATAACTGGCCTGGAATTCAGACTTGAACTAGTTTAAATTCTGGGGGTGTCTGACTCCAGTTTCTATAATTACACTCACTTCCATGGCCTGCTTCCAAGATCCTCCTGAATTCAGGGGGTTTGTTTTCCAACTCTTAGTTTCTAACATACAAAAACCATTTTGAGGCAGGTTTGCTGTGTCCAAAATGTGACTGACCTAGCCTCAGTTGGAAATCAAACTGCTCAACCCAGCACTATGGACAGTGTAAAAATATAGGAAGAAAATTACCAATATAAAAATAAACCAAAGAAAAAAGTAAGCAGATTTTCCAAATTAGGAAGAGAATGCCTGGAATAATCAGCATAGGCAATCAGTAGCATGCTTTATTTAGACTGAGCCTTCAATTAAATAAATGCTTTTCTCAGCAAAAGCAAATGAGACTGAAAGAGACCGAGAAGGCTAAATTAGTGCAATATGAATGACATAATAAATATGTAATGGGTACAGTACAGACCTTGCTTCTCCTCTCATGCACTCTGTAGAAAAATCAAGGGAAAAAAGTGGTTCTGACTAAGTAATGAAATTTGTCACACGGTCCAGAGATTATCACCTTGAAGTGCTGATTAATGCACTACTTTTTTACGGTAACTGCGGACATGGATCCATGTTTACTGCATTTCATTTACAGATTTATGGCTCTCAATACAGGCTGCAGGAGAACTTCAAAGAACACAAAAGGAGGCAATTCTTCACATTGCTGTGAAACATCCATTGTGAAATCTGAGTTTTGAAAAATCAGATGAACAAATCTATAAAACAATCATTAAATTGCACTATATTGATAAAGCCAAGGTGATGCACTATGTCCCGGGAAGAAGAATTCTCAGACATAGGAAGAATATTTGCAAGAACTACCCCTATACTGGCTTCTGCTCTTTGCAAGGGTTTGGTTAGTACTGCAGAAGCCACAGACTGGGCTTTAGGGATCGTATTACTCTGATTTTATGTTAGCTGTTCAAGTTTAATGGTAAAAAAATAGGATTAAAATATAATTATTCTTATCTAAAAATCACTGCCTTCACTGGCCAGACCTCTCACTCAATCAAGGACTGAAGAAAGAGGATATACTAGCCAAAGCTGATCCTATATATATTTTTTCTCCCCCAAACTGCAGGAGCTATAGAGGAGCAGCAAAGAGTTGAAATGGAAGCCAATAGGTGAAGGAGCAGTTGTGTAAAGAAATGAAATTGTTCTGAGTGAAAAACCTAAACGTTCTCAAAACTCAAGCATCCTTTCATAGGCAGAACAAAATGAGCAGTACCCAGGCGCAGGGAGATGCTACTATAGGAGACGTGTGTGTGCGTATACACCCCCACAGGTGTGCACGCAGGGAGATAGTTTGTCAAAGGCAAATACAACCATTGCAGTCACATGGATGAGCTGATCTTGTGCATGATGCTCCAAGGGATGTGCACAAACTGGCTTTTCTTTCTTCCCTTCACTTGCAGTGTGCAGCTGCTTTCTGAAGTGCTGAACAATGTGGTGAGTCCAGCTGCAGTACCTGTTCTCACAGCAATTTGGCACTCCAAAATGAGGTTCTTTCAGCTTCCCTACAAGAGCACACATTAACCACAGGCATTTTTGCTGTACCTTTTTTCTCCCCTGGGCAGGTGGTGCACCTCATTTTTTCAAGACTCTAGTGCTATGTAGTGAATGATAATACTTGGTAGTCTTTGTAAACAAAGCCTCTTGTGAGGAATAGAATTGATTTTATTTCATTGTAATTTGAGAGTGCTCACATCACTTCATCTGCCAAGCAGGTGTTACAGCAGCAAATAAAGATGTGAAAGCATAAGTCACAGCACTGTTAACAGAATTGTTCAGTGCTCAGGCAGTTCTCAGAGTTCTCTGAAAAAAAATCCAATCATTTCACACCAAAAGAGCTCCAATAGAAGGAAATAGTTCTGCTGGTGTTGGGTGGGGATCAACACCCTCTATTTCATAACCTTTTCAGTCAGCCTTCAATAGCAACCTTCTTCATCAGAGAAGTTTCATGAATAAAACACAATTGAATAATTAGAATTCACAGCACTTAGCACTGTAAGTATTTCGATAAAAATATGCCATAGGCTGCTGTTTGCAAACATCAACTGCAAACCTGCAGGGAAATGCTTCCTTACACTTGCTTTGTAGAGTAAAGATGCAATTGGTGGTCAGGGGCTCTGTGTAGTGGGCAACAACTTTGCAAAGTGTAGTGATATCAGAAACTTCTATTAGACAGCACTGAACAAAGCCATGTAGAGAAGGATCTTAGTGTCACTTGTTTTTCTTTTATAATCAGAGGATGAACAACAGAGATAGCCAAAGGGTCATTCCAGAACACCTAATTACACTGCTGGTCTAAATAAGCCTTTAGAGGTGCTGTCTGTAGAAGGTCACTCTGTTTCAAGTTAATTTTTGTGACTGCTTCTTGTGACCTTTCAGTGGATTTTATTTCCTGGGTTTGCTACTTTCTCCATTTGAAAGGCTTTCACAGAGTCTCAACACACCAAACTCTCCTGGTCTGCTGTGTGTTCTAAGGATCAAAAAGGTTTTATCAACCAGCACTCCAGCCCAGTGGATAAAACAGATTTCAGAATGTTAGTTAAGAAACAATATTACTTAATGTTATTAGACTCCACTAAATAAAGTAATTTCTACTTGCTGCTGAATTTCTGAAAAGAACATCTGTGCCAGCATGCTAGATTACATCGTACCGGGGCAGTGGCCTTGAGAGACACTTCTCACACAATGACATTGGAGATATCACATTTGGTTGCTCTACCTGTTCTATATGTGCATAAAGTCAAGGCTGAGAGATGCTGCTCTAAACCACTGAAGCTGAGAGTATTTAAATCATCTTAAATACGGATAAAGTGACACATAAGCAAGCACTGAGATTACTCAGTGTATGGGCTTTGCCAAAATCAAGGTCTCAATGGCAGGAAGAGGGAAATATTACTCCCTTGTCAACTTTGATTACACACCAAAAATAATGAAACCTAGCATATGCTGTCTGGTAAATTTTAGAAACAACAGCTTCCAGCACTCCATGCTTTAATTTTGTGCTTAAATGTATCCTAGCTGTGGACGTTCAGACAGCTGCTTCTTCCTTTAATACTACTTTGCCATAACATTTCTAAGAGGAGACTGCAGGTATCACACTTACTATGAGTAAAGGTGTTACAAATTACAGTACCTCTAACCACAAATAGAATGAGAGAAAATGTCATTTAATAAAGTTAGGTTTTTTTAACCAAATCTGAAAAATTGCTTTGAAGAAATTTAGATGAACTTGAAACTTTTTAATTAAAAAAACCCTGGAGACTACAGGGAATTTCCTTCTATATTTCATATCTGTTATCTAGTGATTCTGTCTTGGATGCAAAATCTCTTACCTCACCCTGAACCAAAAAGAATTTTTTTTAATGCTGTTGGTGAAAAAAAAAAACTATTACTTTAGGCTTTATTCAACATAGCTTACATTTTCTTGAATGGTTTAGTTCATTAAGGCCACTAAGAGACATTTACTACTGTATTTTAAGTAATTTCAGTGTCACTGATGATTCTTCGAACAAAAAGTCTTCAAAAGACTGTCTATAGCTCAAGGAAAACACCCAAACTTTTCAGACCATATTAAAAAAAAAAAAAAATGTTTAGAGTGTCCCAAGAAAATAATACTGGACTGGGATTTGTTAGCAGTAGTATGCATTACATAAACTGCTTCATTTAAAAACTATCAAAGGCGTACAACATGCAGACCAGATTTTTGACTACACAACTACTTCATTATTTCCCCTACAAAGCTATGAGCAAACCTATTTATACCAGCACTGTAAAGTTCTTCCAAGCTGAATATGCAGTTCCTGCAGCAGAGCAGAGTGACTCCAGCAGATCTCACAGATGAGAACGTGAGGTCAGCTCATTCACATCTCTTGCACAGTTTTATCAATATGTTTTACCTTCTGCCTGCACAGAAGACAGAGCTTTGACAACTGAGACTAAACTTTTGGATATTTGTATTTGCATACAAATATGCTTTCAGATATGCATTTTCACTTCGATGACAAACTGTGTTCTCAACTGAGTTGATTTTCACTGTCACTGCAATCACTGTTTCAAGGACAATACTTGTAATGCATTTAAAGAACAAATGGTCTAGGAGGATTTCTTAGGCGTGCAGCTCACAAATATCATTTAACTTTGCATAGTAGTAGTTCATATTTGCAAGTGCCAGATTTTCAATTTATAAATATTTATCATAAGGACATGATTTTATCTTTAATTAGCCCAACTGTTAAGGACACTTGTAATGTGAGAAATGCAATTCAAATTTTCATGCCAGATGTAGCCTCCACAGCTAGTCTTTTATCTCAGCTTGTAATGAGCAGCTAGGTTACTTAAGCCCAAAATATTATATGTAACATGTAAGTGATTAGAAGAGAATAACGACAGCAGATTTGGGCTCTGAATTTCAAAGGATAATCTTCTGGAGTTTCCCACCTTTTAAAGCACCATAAGTATCTGATTATTTCCCATACATACCCATAGGAATTTTTTTGTTCATGGAAGGACCTGCACTACTAGATTCTCCCTCCTGTCCTGTCTCTCTAACCAGTTGAGTTACATGTCTGACACTTCTAGAAAAAGAATAAACATGAAAACTGGGACAATTCCAGGTCTGATCCTGAGTTAGCAAAAACTGAAATATGATGCCTATCTAATAACATTGCATTGCCCAATGTAGCAACCCCCAAAACACACAAAATGAACTGTCAGAGAGATTGGAAACACTGAGTCAGAATGAGAGCGGAGAAGGAAGCAAGCACTGGTGACAGCTCAGGGGAAGAAGCAGCCCAGAGGGCTCTTTGGAAAGCAGACTTACTTTCTTTTCCAGAATAAACAGGTAAACCAAGTTTCTAAATTAAGTGCTATAAGGGGTTAGCATTCTTAAGCAACAAGTCATACTTAAAAAACCTCACAAACAAGTGCAAAGTAGGTTGGGATCTATTAGCAATATTCTGTGTTTCGGTCCTTCAAGAAAGGATGAAGCGAGCTGGGGGAAAGCCAGTTTCAATCTAATGATACGCTGGAATCGATTTTTCTTTGGAAAAACAGAGTCAGAAAATAAGTGGTGTCATTGCACACCTGTGCATCTATCCTGCCTTGGTAACTGCCTGTTTGCAATCCACTGATAACATTTTGTGGTCTTACAAAGGTCACTCTCCAATTGAATAATAAAATGGAAACAGAACGCACCTGTTACTAGGTGCAAAAGACAACTTCTGATGCAGCTAATTTTTCTCAGCACTGAGTTACACTGAGCTGCTTGCTCTCTGTATTCATTTAATTAGAAACAGGTTTGATTATTGGATTGTGAATAGTACCTATCGGCTCATTTACTTACTGTATAGAACAGCAAGCAAAATGTTTTAACATGTTCATGAAGGAACTGAACACAATAGCATGTTGGGAGGACTTTCAGGGATTGGAAAGAGGGACACGGCAGGAAATAACGGAGAGAGGGTACAAACAGAGGGATTTGGGAATGTCTTTTGTAGAATTGTGCTGCATTGCTGTCTTCCCATTCTCTCTTCCTTTCCCCAATAATGTGAAGCCTACCCAACTCTTGGTTAGGCCTCTGGCTACAACACTAGGAGAAGCAATCTGAAATATCCCTCTCACTAAACATGAGAAGATGATAAACAACACTTTGCAGCATTTCTTGCACTTCCTGGTATCGAGTGCAACCAAATGTTAGTACATCATCTGGATGACAGGAAGCTCTACACCAGAACTGCTCTGACTTCTGTATTAATGCACATTTACTGGGATACACCTGTATGGCAATGTCCTTTAACAAGCTTTCTGATGCACTAGAATGTGCTTTTAGTCAACAGTACTAAAGCAGTAACTTAGCTGCCCAACTCTCCAACAGCAATACTTTCTATGATATTAACACCAGTGCAATAACTGAGAAAGATAAGGTGGTGTGTCTCCTCATGGGAAAAAAAAATTCACTTGCAAATGTCAGTCCCCTGGAGAGCCCTCAGATAGCTGCGAATTTTGGCCCCACTGACTGGAAACAGTAGGAGATTCAGAGCTCAGAAATGAGGCTGGGTTTGCATGTGTCCAGGCTTACCTGTTATATGGTGACATTCCTACCAGTATCATAAACCATTTGCATTGTTCAGTAACCCAAATAACCTGCTCTCCTACTGATACAGAAAAAATGACACTGATGCAAGAGTGGCAGCCTGGCAGGAAATGTTGAAGGACTAACATACCTCAAGAACATGAAGGGAATTAACAGGAAACAATGGGAGCAGGCAAGAGGACAAGTGTAGTGTGTCTGTTTCCATGGCATTCAAGTGTCATCAAACAAAGCTAAGGGATTTGGTACAATATACTTGTTTAGGGATGAAGGGCAGGTGGAACTCATCCCAGAAATGGCCCCTGTTAATAATGGATATGCCAAGGACCAATCTTAGCAGAGCAAGACTCTTTTTTAACACTGAATACATCTGGAGTGCTCTTCGTTTAAAATTGGCTCAGTGTGGGAGAAAACAACCTCCAAGGTAATTCTGAATTCTGTTTTCATGTTTTATGTAAAACACAAATTCTGTATTTTTCTCCTATGGCAACACCTGACCTTACACTCCTTAGGCTTGAAAAACTCAGGTTGTCTTGCATCTCTCAGTACTTTCAAAACTTAATCCTTGCTGTTTACTTTGAAGGAGTTTTTTGCATTAGTTTTTTTGTTTTTTAAAAAAAGTAAAAAAACACCAAATAAAATGTAAAACATCTGATTAGATTCAGTTGGTAATGCTGACCTATAGGGAACAGTGAGCCTTTTAAGCATTAAGTTACTGTATTTTGTCTGGCAGCAAAGACATGAACAAATTAAAACAAAAAATTGAGAAATTACCTGCTTTATGAAATTTTTCCATTATCTCTTGACGAACTGATTTTTCCAAGTTGAAATAATCATGGTCTTCATCTGGATTTCTCAGAAAGAGAGGAATGTGCTGAAACACTATTATATGTTTGCATTTCTGTTTTTCAGCCACAGCCAGTTGCTCATTGAGCCACGCATCCTGGGCTTGCTTCAACTCAGGGCATTTGGAAGAATCAAAGTATAACTGAGAATTCAGCACAAGAAAGAAAACACCTCCAACCCAAAAGCTGAAGTAGTCATCTCCCCAGTTCTTGCAATAATCATCTATTGTTTCTCTTGTGGGAGCATTGCCAATGTCATGATTTCCACTCACGAATACCAATGGTATGTCCTGGTCAGTGTTCTTCAGAACATTCTTTAGATCTTGCTCTTGGTCCTTTCTCCATTGAGTGCCTATGGAAAAAAACCCAAACACACTTTAGTATTTATGCTGTCTTCTCCTACCCTCCTTGTTAGCTTTTCTTTATGGAGCTATGCATAGTAAGAAAACATTCTGTATTAGATACGATCACGGTAATACGGAGGGATGTAGAATACATCTTCACTTTATTATTTTATGTCTACTCAACCCTTTCCCTCCCACTTCTTTTCCTCCCTTATCAAATACTCAGCCATTTTCAATAACTTGCCTTAAGCAGGGCTCTAGGCAGGAACCAAGATAGCACAGCAGTAGGTGATACAGTGGTCAGTGCTGTGCCCCACAAGCTTTAGCAGGCTGATTCTTTTCATCTATAGAATGATGAGGTGGCAAAAATAAGCATTTGCCTTAGATGGTGTTAACAGCTTTACGAGGGCAAAAAACAGTTCAATTCCAATTTATATTTTATGGCTGTGCAAAGGAATTAAGATTGGAGTTGGTGTTTGGGGTTTTTTGTTTTTTGGGTTTTTTTTCCCATTAGAAGAACTATTTTAAACAGCAAAAAAATAGTTAGTGTCTTGTGGCAACATTTTTATATGATGAGTCTGATGTAATAATGATCATGGTGTTAATTTCAAAGAAAGGTATCTGTGCATTTTGCTGGGCTTTCCAGCATCTCTATTTTTCTATTATTATGGTTATCAGGAGTTTGTCCTTGTCCAGCAAGGTTCATCTAATTTCTAGATTAATATGCTATCACTGAAAAAAACCCAAAAAAACCCAGAAAGGATTAAAATAAAAGTAGTTATTCTAGTAATGACAGAGGGGGTCTTTAAAATTTTCTGAAGAGTAGTCTTTTCTTATTCATTAATTCAATTGAACAGTTATAAATTGTACTTTGTCCTGTGAGACATAACATGTATCTAACACAAACCCATTTCACCAATCATAACTGCATCTTTTTAACCAAGAATCAGCAACAGGCTTTGTACAAGAACTCTGAAGTCAAATGTCTAACACTCATTTGCACACAGGTCTATACCAAGCAATCATCCTGTATTCCAAAAACTCTGGCCTATTTTTGCAACTAATACATTTATATTATGGACAGAATGTATTAGAGGACTCCTGTAATGTAACTGTAAAAGATTTTTTTTATCCATGCTTCTTCAAAACACTTATGATCAATACGTTGACAAACACTGACCTGTAGTAACTATTATTAGTGAAGACTTCAATTCCTTTTTGACACCCTAGAGAAATAGGCTTAAGTGCCACCTTATTGTTATTAGGGGGAAAAAACAACTCACGTTATGTCTCCATGTAGAGACAGATGTGATATTTGGTATGTGAGGCACAAAGTTAAAATCCACAACTGTTTTGTGTTTAGCTGCTGTACAGGATAGAAGATTACTGTGGCAAAGTCTTTGAGTAACTTGAGAAATAACTGGGCACATGGTACCCATGGTAGTCTGGAAGGTAGTGGACAGCAGAACAGTTTGTGAGGTATACTAAGTATCAGGATTGTAGTCTGTTTAGGATGTCCTTCCAGTTATGGAAAAGTATCCTCACTGATCCTAGAAAAATCATGGCAAATCTCATGCCACATAGAAGAGCTGGATTTGAAGAAATAACCCCCAAAATTTAAATAGACCTGGCATACTTTGTTGTCCCGGGGGTAGGGAGCCTGGCTGAGAAAGCTGCTTTTTCTGCCACTCTCCACCCTCCTGTGCAAAGAGATGGAAACTTCAGGCTACAGATATGAAAATGTATGGGGGTGAGGGGCAGGAAAATGCCAGGCAGAAGGCTCCATGAAGATTTATGTACTCACATTACACCATCTTAATCTCCATGCTATCACTTTGGGAAATTTAGCTAACAGCTTCAGAGTAAAGACATTTATGCATAAGTTACAGAAATAATTTGTAGAATTATGTATCCCTCTTCCCAGTGGTGAAATTCAAGCTCTGGAGACTAACACTAAGATTAAATTTGTTGACAGCAGGGCATTTAATGCAACATTATTTCTATAGCAACACAGAGGCAATATTCAGTGTTTTGTTGCAGAAAACAGATTGCTCAAAATGGAAAACAAAGTCTCTGCCCAAAGAGTCCACAAAATCATACTAAGTAAAGATTGTTCAGGTCAATTGTATCTTGGCTTGACCTAGCAGAAGGTCAAACGAGTTCAAAAGAGAAGCCCATGGAGATAAAGGTGAGAGAAGGCAGAGTGATGTCTGTAATTTTTGGTGTAGCGCTGGAGCAGAACAGCTGGGACACACAGAGTAACATCAGTTGTAGTACAGCGGCACACACTACTTCTACTACCATGAGCTACATTATTATGCAGTGAAGGCACCTCCCTCTACATTTACAAGTATAGATAAACTAGTTAAAGACAAAGAAGCAAGAGAGAAAAAAAAAAAGGAAGCCACTAGTAAACTACAGTGGTCTCTGCCTTGCCATAAAAATGCATCTCTTCAGTCTCTACCAGGCACAATTAGCTATCATATGTAATTACTCCCATTGCTATGAAGAGCATTTTTCCTTGATGACATGCATTTCTTTGGCTTAGATAGAAGTTTGTTGTGAATAGGAAAAGAATGTAATGCCCCAAGAGGTAATGTAAAAAAAATAATTTGTCATTGTAGATGTAACTGAAATTAATTTCTCTTCTGTTTACCCTGACATCACGTGCAGTGATAGTTTTAAATCCCAGGCTAGAATATTCTGGGTTTGTGTTAGGTTCTGTAAATACAGTCTCAGCCAAAGATAAAGGGCTTCACAAATTAATAGTCCATAGAAAGCAGCCTGGCTTTTATGCAACACATGGAAGCAAGAATTGTTGCCAGTCTATAGTTGCCTACAATTTTCTGCAGCTTCCCAGTCTATCATGTTTGAAAGCTGAGCCATGCAAACAGGAGCATAAAGGTGCAATGTCAGTGTCTCTGTTGCCTGACATCTTTCTGTTGTGTGTCACTATTTGTCTAAACTCTTCCAATATCTTTCCTGCAGTGCTTAAAGGAGTCAAGACAACCTCCCTTGACTTCATTCACTGAAAGAGCAGATTTCAAGAAGTACTTTTAGAGCACTTTTTGCTTCAGTCAGCAAAATTCACAAAATATTCTGCCAAAGAAATAATCATGTAGCTACTAACCCCCAGTTAATTTGGTGTTCCACAGAACAGAGTACCTCTATACAGAAGTGTTTGGATTGGTATTTTTAATGCGCAAGCTTTAAAACCAGCCTGAAGCACTGTTTACTCCAAACCAGATCTCTGTCATGCATACTGATAGGAATTTTTGTGTGAGGCAACTCTTAAGAGTAACCTCCACCAACAATGAACTTTTCCCCAGAAGTATTACAAATGAAACATTAGCAATGAACAAGAGCACTCATTTTTCTACTGGTAGAAATTATAATGGGGAGAGGAGGAGGTTACAATGCTATTATTAGGTGGTATCCTCAGGCGTTTCTGGGCCAGTGTTGGGAGGACTCCAAGTATTCCCCTCCCAAGGCAAAAGAAATCTGTGACTGATCATGAGCTTGGTGGGAATGGTGGGGGCTTCAGCCTGGATCTCCAATTCATGTCATTGTCTAAGAGGTGGAAGTTCTAATGAGGTAATCCAACTTCTTTTAACAATCAAACCTATTGGTCATGCATTCACAGAATAAAAGTGATCATGGGAGATCAGCTACTCAGCACTACACTGCAGATGACACTGCATTTCAGAGAACCTTCCACTCTCCCAAGGTCTTCTGAAAAGTCACTTTTGGGGATCTGGCAGGCCCAGGCTGACTCATCAGGAGAGCAGAACTGCTGCAGCTCAACTTGTGATACTGATACTTCTGCTATTTCTCATCTTTCTGTTGGGGATGAGATTTCTCAAAAGCCAGAACAGTACCTGTTTGTTTGGTGTTTACCTGTTCTGCAATTCTTGACACAAGCAGTACTGTGCCATGGTTTGCTGGAGATAGGTCCACGTTGTTTTACTAACACCTGACTTTAAAAGTTTGGCAAAGTTTGGCAAACTGAGCCAGAGTACAAACTTAGAGCCCCACTTGTGCTTTGCACTAAGTCACGGTGGTTTGTTTCCGCATCAGCTTTGCTCTGCCTAGCCTGAGGACCAGCACAGGCAGATGAAGCTGCCCAAGATAAGTCTTCAGCCAATTTAACATGTAGAAATGCAGCACAATCATTTCCTAGTTTCTAAATCACTCAGTCTTAGTATTTCAATCCATCTTAAAAGTGTCCCAAACTTAGGGGTGTTGCAAACACTCAATTTAAAAAGGAAAACACACATTTTCAGTTTGAAAAAGCTAAAAAGGAAATTGTCTAACTATGAGCTTTTATGTGGGCAACACACTTGAAAAGTCCTGATAAAACAACTGCAGCCTGCCTAACATTTAACCCAAGAACAAGTAAGAGCTAGATTGTAGATTAAAATACTCTATAAAATATCAAATAGAAACATTAACTAAGTCTGGTACAAGCAAAAATAAAAAGTGTCAAAACACCACTGATGAGAGTGGAATTTATAAACACATTGGGCCCATTCCTTCTGTAATTTGTTATATCAGGAGAAGCACTCTGACATCCAAAACCAAATAATTCTTATTGGAAGCAGTCACACAATTGTTATAAACAAACAAAAGAGAGATTTGTTTATTTTCCTGGGCTTCACAGTGCATCACAATTGCTTGAATCATAAGGCCTAATTATTTTGGGCAATTTCTTGTTCTTGAGATGTTTGTCCTTTTTTCTGTGGTTTGTTGGTTTTGGGTTTTTTTGTTTGTTTGTTTTTTTCCTTGATTCTCTGCAGTTTTTCTACTCCTCAACAAGTCATTTAGAAGACCTTCCCAAGTAGTATTCCATAACTTTCTAATGACTAGAAGAGGGGAGCCCAAGGCTGTATTCACAGCATGTTCCTTTTGTAAGTACCTCCTGAAACACATTTAAGCCCGACCTCTCTGCCTCTGTAGGACCATAGTCTTATCTTATGTTCAAAACTGGATTGCCTTTCATCTCTGCTGTCATTTTGGATACTTGGCTGTTGGTTCCAATTTAACAGGGCTACAACTAAGCTCCTACATAATCCCTGTAAGAATCTCTCAGCTGAGTCCCCTATTCAGTAACAGTCTCACTGCTGTACTTGTCACTTGGAAACCAGCACAGGCCCCAAACCAAGGGTATCATCAAGATCAGACTATTTTACAGGCTCCTTCTGCAATCGCATCTTGACTGCATCTAATTTTTATGTGCTGCCATAAATAAAAGTTTAACTGAGCTCTAATCTTGTCACATCCCATGACACACAGTTTTCTGTTATCTTTGCAAATGTAACCCAGCATCCCTTCAGAGCATTGATGCAGAAGCTTTCCCAACCCAAAGCTCTGACATGATTCCTTACTGTGCTGTCTTCTCTCCTATCTCATCAACACAGGCTCTTCTTAGCTATCATGGCCAAACTCTTACCCTCTTCTCATTTGTTTACAGGTTATCATCCCATAAAATCAATGATTCTTTTATTGCCCATGAACAGTTAGAAAAAAAACAAACACTTTCCATTTTTTCCTAGGATGCTACAAAAGTGTGGTAATAGATAGGGCACTGGCACAGAAAAGATCTTATCAGGCCACCCAGTGAAGCCTTACTGTTGCTCTTGTCGGTCTGTACTTTTTTCTGTTTCTTGTTTTAAACTTTCAAGTTTCTCCTCCAGCATTCACCACAATGAAGTCATACAACACACTGCAACACTCCAAAGTATTGGATGCAAGAATAAGCTGATCAATTTTAATTAACCCAGTATAGTCATCTTGATTTTTTTTTTTCTGGTTAGTCTGTGCTGTAACAGCTAAAATGTCTCCTCTCTCTTCTTTAGAGACATATGTATTTCTAATATTCAAATAGTCTGAAAATGATTTTATGATGCACAAAAAAGTATTATGATGCAGTTTAAAATATTACTTTATTCAATGCTGGACAAACCAAGTACTCAGTATAACTTACAAAGAACCTCATCTTGTTAGTTCCACTGAAAAGCAGGAACTGAAATACTGTAAGCAACTGATTTCCTGAGTACCGTAGCAAGAAGTAACAATCTGTGCTGAGACACAAACAGTGATTGCTAAAGAATTTCCATTAAAAAAACCCAAAAACCTAAACTTGAGGCATTGAAGCAAGAAGAAAACTCCAGTTTCAGCTAATAATTAGCAATTATAGCATTAAAGCAATGACAAAACCTCCAAAGTGAATAAGGAATCCTCTTAGGAGATCAACTGCTTCTGGAGTTTCGGTGCATGACATTAAATCTAATGACTGCAAATGCTGACATTATTCTGAGTCCCAGCCACACAGGTGCCCACTTAACAACATAATTCATGGCATCTACTGTTCCACCTTCTGCTGTGAAAATAAGCATTATGCTTCACTTAAGCACAGCTCTGCTCTCATCCTTCTTCCTAGCTATGTAGATCTGCCACATCAAGCATAAACCTCCACTGCCATAAGGTCTGCTCTTCTTATGAAACCACAAGCAGGAAAAAACACTACAATGTTACAGGAGTTAACAACAACACATTTCGTAGAAACAGGCCAAAGATATGAGAGTCCTGTTTTGAGGAACCGCTCATTATTAAGAGACAATAAAATTTTGACCTTCAGCACCCCTTTCTTCAAATGACTACCTTTGAGAATTCTACAGCTTTTTGAGGCCTCAATCATATTTTCATACAAGGAATTGCAGCACGACTAGTAACTTCGAAACACTATTACCTTAAGTCTGAAGAAACCATCCTCACTTGTTAAAACAGAAAGCCCTGCACTAAGCAGGTACAATTCCTTACAAAGATGTGTCCTTCTCCTGATGTCTGAGCCATTGTCTGTCCTTACAAAGACATCTTTGCAATCAGAACAACTGCAGAGTGACAAGGCAGTTACTATCAGCCAGAATGTCTTCCTTACTATCCTTTGGGCTCTCTTAGCCCAAACAGTCTTTTGCCAGTTTGTGTCTTTGTTCCACACTCCTGGTAGCTGGAAGATGTGCAGAGAACTTACAACAAAAACGGGTGATGTGCTATGGTCAGAGCAATACCGCAGCTTGCTCTAAGCCACAGACAGGAACTGGATGCTTTTATTCAGTTCCTACCCATTAAAACCACGTTATCCTCCACTGACTATATAGGAGCTGGCAGTTTGGAAAAGACTTGGTTCAGCTTGATTGAGACAAAATTATGTGGGCCAGTAAGTCTGCCACTGATTTCCAAGGAAGAAGAAAATCCTTTACAAACCAGAGAGAGAGAAGAGCTGGAAATGTGCCTTTTAAAAAGCACACTTTTAAACTAGTAAGACCATTCTAATCACTTCAATACCTACATGCCTACGCTGGCTTTGTGCAAGTTACTCTTTACAAATAGGGTATTCAAGAAAACAGAGACAACAAAGACTCTAACAACATGTATTTACTGTACAATGTGCCAAACAAACTCACTGTGGATGTCTGCTCCATGTGTGCATTTTTAAATATTCATAGGTAGGAGTTGAATTGCTAAAGCTGAGAATACGATAGACTACGCTAAAACTCTCTGGGCTGAGAAAGAAGCAAGAATAGAAATTAAAACTGGACTTACTATGCTTCCATATATATTTATATGAATATATATATATATATAAAGTGCAGTGCTTGTACTAGATTTTCAGTACTAGTACTAAATCTAGTACTGATACTTGTATCATCATCATTTTCACATAGAGATTTCTTGGTTCAGCTGTGGACTGGACAATAGAGTGTGGTCTAAAATGCAAATAAATATACACTTGCTAAAGATTGAATATTTGCTTTTGACAGCCCAATGGTTTCTTTGCAGTGTGACACTAATGTATTGTCACTAATGTATTGTCAAACACGCACTGAGAATCTCTCATGCTTCCCTACTCTCAGGCTGATTAGAACAAATTAAATTTCACACTAAGCAGTTTGGAGTCTTTGAATGCTCCATTAGGTTTTACTAGAATCAGATAATTACTATAAAATGTTTATTTATGCAGCCATAGTGACGTTTCTTGAAATACATGCTATTAAATAAATTACAAATAATGTGCTACCTACCTACATCCTTAAACTTTATTAATTAACATTAGCATAAGAGAAGAAAATAGCCAAGAATCTTGCTGGTTTGGGCTCCATCCTACTGAGTATATCAAGGCTTTTGAAAGTATACAACAGCAAAGAAAAATGGATGTAGAAAGTTTATTTAGATGAAGCTACCTTATTGTTAGGAAATGAGGTAAAACTCAAACACTGCTCATGTTTTTTCAGCACAGAAAAAAAGGCTCATTTATTAGTCACAGTATCACAGTATAAGCAAGGTTGGAAGAGACCTCAAAGATCATCAAGTCCAACCCATTACCACAGACCTCAAGACTAGACCATAGCACCAAGTGCCACGTCCAAACGTGCCTTGAACACCTCCAGGGACGGCGACTCCACCACCTCCCTGACACATTTATTAAAACATCACTTTGCATTCAAGGAATAAAGTGTTTACTTATAGCCTGCTTCAGTATAAATGTTTCAAAGCCACTGATTCTGCCTTGCACTTAAAAAGTAAATCTGTGCCTTTTCTGCTTGGTGCAGTATTGTAAACCTTCACCACCAAAGACTCAACATCAGTGACCTGGATGAAAGGCTAGAGTGTACCCACAGCAAGTTTGCTGATGATACAGAACTGGAAGGGTGGCTGACACACCAGAAGGTTGTGCTGCCATCAGCAAGACCTGGACAGGCTGGAGGTGGGCAGAGAAGAAACTAGTGAAGCCCCACAAGGGCAAGGGTAGAGTCCTGCACCCCATGCACCAGTACAGATCAGGGGCTGACCCTCACCATGAGCAAGCAGTGCGCTCTCATGGCCAAGAAGGCCAGTGGTATCACTTTTTTACATCAAGACCAGCAGACTGTTGCTTCCTCCTGAATTCCTAAAATTACACTACAAGTATGACTATGTATCTTCTATGTTGCCTCAGTGTATGGATCTCTGTTGGATTAAACAGCAGTTGTTGCTCCACTGCTATTCTTTTTGGCACTCTTAAATTTTACAGATATGGAAAAATGTAGCTGTCTCAATTGCAATTCAGAGATCCAGTCTCAAACAGCTGCCTTTAGCTGCAGCCCAACCTGTCCAGGTCCACAGGTATACCCCTGCTTTCTGTCCAGAAGTTCTACTGGCACTTTTTATTGTGCTTACAGCATGGAAGATACATTAGATAACACAGTAAAATAAGGAGAGTGTGTAACAGTCACAATCCTGAAAGATCTTGCAGTCCAGCTATGGCCCAACAAAGAAAGTAAGAGATAGCAAGCAAAAACAAGGACAACGCTTATTCTACCAGGTAGAAAACTATTGAACATACAGGCAAACCTGTCTAATGGTAAGGGAATAGTTTTAATAATATGGGAAGTTAATAAGACTTTGTCATTAGCCTGGACACAAAATTCATATTGGAGTTACACACATTCTACAATGTTTCTCACAGGCTCCTCTATTACAGCATTGCAAACACTTGAAGTAATACTGAGGAAAGGCCACAGTATTCCCAATTTTCTGGAAAGGAAGGAAAAGCCACTGCAAGAACTGTGTTCTTCTCTGTAGGCCAACCTCCTGGAACCAGGTGTACCAATTTCAGAGCCACTGCTGAGCTTCAAAATGGCACAAAGCAGCTCCAACTCTTGCAAACAGGAAAAGAACTCCTTGCAGCTTCCCTCCTTCCCCACACCCTCTTCAAAGAGAAGGAATGCAGCACAAATAACCCAAGGGAGGAGAGAAAGGGAAGTTTTAAAACAAACTATTAAAAGTCTCTGAAATGAGCAAGATCACTTAAATATTTTAATAGCTATAAAATTAATTAAAATCTATTCAAAATAAGTCCTACAACACCGGACCCTGGGAGCAAGTAAGAAAGCATAAACACAAACAACTGCTTATCTTGTGATCAAATAACAGGGACAATTGCTTTTGCAGCTAATGAGAGAAATGAAAGAATGGGCAGGTAAATTAAAAGAAGCACCCCCATAATTAATTCACTAGGGCATGTCAGAAGAGCAGACAAAAGAATTCTTGTATTGGAATTGAGTTTATTTGACATACAATGACATAGTCTCCTACCATCACTTACTCAGCTGTCTAGATTGGTTTCTTCATTGCAAATGAGTATAAAAAGAAGGTGGATCCTTCAGGTAAGTCCTATGAAATAGCAAATGCACATGGTGTGGGCATCCTCCTACCCCCTACCTGTCAGCAAAACAAAGGAATTCTGAAGTAGAGCACAACATCCATACCTCTGACCTGTCACGTGCTGTTTGCAGTCAGTTTAGCTGAGCTAAAGGTTCCTTCACCAGAATGAAATGTTTCAGAGATGTGTTATTTATAACAGCTTGACAGCCTTTAATTAAAAAATTATATAGTGTAAAACAAAGGCAGAAGAAAAATTGACTTGGATTTGGACTTAATTGACTGAGAAGGATGATGTCAGATTACACAGCACCTGGGCAGGAAATGTGTATTTGAGAGATTATGCCTTCACTTCAGTTAAGGAATTAGTACAAGTATCACAGTGTACTTCAAGTGCTGTAATATTCAATTCTAGTGATTTTGATGTATTCTAATTAACACATATACACACAAATGAATCTAAATGAGCAATAATAAACATTACTTGCTCACTGATCCATTATCACACTGCCAAAAGATCAAACTGAAGTTCTGTCAAGGTTTTTATATTATACACATTACTAGAGAGTCTCATTTCATTTAGTCTGTAAACAGCTACATCTTATTACAGTTAGACCTAAGTAAAGTTTGCAGGAGATCTGCTGTCTTACTTGTTCTTTCACCCATGTAAGCAGGGCAATTAATGAAAAATAATTAAACACTTGGTCTAAAGCAACATCACAAAGGACTTTTCTGGCTAGGGCCGATGCTTATCAAGTTAGTGGCAGAATAGCATCATTAAAAAATACAGTTAAACAGCTTTCCCTGAAAGAATTCAGCCACATAAAAATAGCTGCTAGATTCTCAGCTTGACAAGTCAGTGTTTCTCCATGTTTCACCCTGTCTCAGCAGGGTGACCTTGGCTGCAAACAGCTGAATTCTCTGCTGTTGTAACAAATGCTGGTGAAATGCAGAAGCTTCTTCCTGAACACCAAAGTACACTCCAGGTATAGGATTGAGAAAGAAATAGAATACTTCATGCTAAACTGAAATGGGAAAGACAAGCAAGAAAGCAAGCAGGGCAGTTTGCCATAATTGTGGAGGGAGCTCTTCTATGGACTAGTGGACTCACTAGGCTCATGGAGCTCATGAGTCTGGATTACAGGAGAGATCAGCCACTAAGAGGGGTTTTGCTACAGACCACTCAACAAGGGCAAAGAAGCAACTTGAAAAAGCCTAGAGATCACATATGCTGGCTGTCCTAGAAGACTAACCAGCCTGAGACCTCCTGATAGCAATCCAGCAAGGAGTTTGGGACAATCTCTAGACAACAGCGGGCCCCCTCCTCCTAGTGCTGCTACTCACAACCTGGCCTGTATCAGGAATAGTGNAGCTTTGGCTGTAGCAGCGACCAAAATGGAGTTCAAGATCCTCAGGGGAGTAAGGAAGGCAGGTAACAGATATGGGGCAGCAAGACAGCAGATTGGCTTATTCAGGGAACTGGTATATAGGATTGTGGAGGAGGCAGATCTCTCAGTTTGAGAGAGTTGATGTGTCTTCTAAGACAAGCTCCTAACACAAGAATGGTACTTCCTGATAGTGAGGGAGAGGGGTGGGGGAGAAGGGGGTGACAGGAGAAAAAGGTAGTAGACTATCAGGAGAATGCCTTGGCTAAATAAGGAACTCACACCTGAGTACTGACAGAAAAAGTCATAAAAAGGAGATGGAAGGAAAGACAGACTTGAAGAACACTGAAAAAGTACCTGGGCATGCAGGGCTGGTATTGGGGAAACCAGAGCTTGCTGACGGTTCTGAAACTAGCAAGAGGCATGATAGCCAGCAGAAGCTTCTACTATTGCTTTGGCAATAAAATAATGAAGAAAATATAGGCCCACTGCTGAGAGAGGCAGTGATGAGTGACAGGTACTCAGTGCTTCTTTTGCCTGTTTTCACTGACATTTTCTCCTAAGGTTAAAGAAGCAGAGGAAATATTGGCAGCGAAACAGGATTCAGCCATATCTCCTGAAAAAATTTCAACCCAAGCAAATCCACAGGTGTGCTGGTTTGAGGCTAAGTGGAATATTTTAATGAAAATAATTAGACTATAGGCTGTGAAAAGAAAATAATGGTGATGTCTACTTCACTCATAGGCTTGCTGAGATGTATAAGAGCAAGAACACAAACATAGATAAGACACACAGAGAGTCTCAGTCTCACTGGGAGCCTCTGGCCTCTCTGCTAACCTAACTAATCAGTTTCCTTCTAACCTCCCTTGCCGATCCTCCAAATTCACCTTGTGCGTAAGCCAGACCCTGGGGTAAGGTAGAGGGGTGGAAAGAAGGTGGAAGAGTGGTTGGGAGCCCCTCCTGGGGACTCTGGTTTCTGGGAGGGGTGTTGTGTTTCTGTATTACCTTTAACTTGTATAATGGGACCTGAAGGGATGCATCCAAAAACACTGAAAGATCTGGCTGATGTCACTGTGAAGCACCTCTCTATAATCATCAAAACGTTCTGGCGTAACCTTCATTATAGTCCAGATGAGTGGAGAGCTAAATGGGTGAGAATCTGGCTGGATTCTTGGGATCAAGGGTTATTGGTTAATGGAACAATATGGGAAGTTTCCATAAAACAAAGCAGAAGCTTCCAACTTGATATGAGAATCTTTTTAGAAATAAATCTACTTTTAGAAATAAATCTGCAGAGTTTTAGGAAAAATGCAGTGAAGCAAACACATTATCCAATCAACAGCATTCTGCATTTTGCAGACTACCATTTTTGCCATACCAAGTTACTGTACACTAATTTAATGCACACCATTGTCTTCTCTCATTATCACGGTGTATCTAGGTGTGAGCATCGAGTTTAGAGAAATTATATTCAGTAACACAGTTGCACTGTAAAGTATTGCTTAAATTCATGATTATGTACCACAATATTAGTGCCACCAGGAATAGATACCCTATTCTTGATTATGTAATCAAGAAAAACTTCTGAAAATAATATTCCGAGTACAAACTACTTTTAATCAGCAGCTAAATACCAAGATACTGGCACTGATTACTTCGTTGCTCTAATGACATCTGTAATGGATTCCAAGTGCTGTGCCTGATTGCTTCCCAGCTGATCAGGATTCTGTTCATCACCTCTAGCTGCTGGAATGCTGAGATTTCTTGGAGTTCCTTTGCAAAAGGCTCCAACATCGCTTCAGTATGTTCTTTAAAACAGTCATCAAACTTTTTACTTAGTACTGCATGATAAAACATATTGAGAGAGGAAAATCTGCAGGTTTCACTTCCCTCTTTTTTATTGATGGATCTTGATTATAAAGCAGTATAATCCAAAGGACTGATAAACACTGGTCATTGGCATGGGTTGAGTTGAATCTGCCCATGATATTCAAGGCTATGCTGCCGTCATATCGAACAAGAAATCATTAGATTTATTAAAATACTCTGGCTCTACTGAGGTAAACACACAATCATTTAGGCTAGAAAAGACCCTTAACATCCCTGAATAATGAAGTGCTGCTTCTGGCAGTTTCTTGGAAATTGCATGAGGCAGCTTCATGTATTTATATATACATCACACACTTAAAGGATCCATTCAGCTTCTCTTTCATGCCTGTTAGCAAAATGTGTTACACAGTAGATTTCAACAAGCTTACATCTGCTGGCTTTTATACCTTCCCGTTCTGTCACTAAAATTGTGTTCTGGTCAAAAGGAAGTCTGTAGCCTATAAATAATGTCAATCAATTTGTCTTCTCAATTTGACAACTAAGGTTTTAAAATCCACTTTGTGGGACACCGAAGAAATTAGTGAAACATGCTCAAAAGCTTGTTGAGCAAACAGGAGCCAGGAAGTACAACCTCAGGTGCAAGTGGAGTGCAAATCTGTGTGGTTTGCGAGCTCACCTGGTGGATTGTTGTGCCATCAGCTATGTAGCAAAGATGGTATGCAGCTCTTCTTATCAAGACTAAGAAATGTAAGACACTGCTTTTATCTGCTTTCCAGACCACCTGTTAACATCACTTTTTCATTCACTTCCAAGAGAAGCATTTATCTTCTTAAAACAGGAAATATTACCGGTCTGTTTGAAAGTTGTGTCAAACTTTGTAACCCACCCTTCTAGAGAGTCTGTTGTTCCTTCTCTGACTGTATACAGAAACACATTGATTCCCAAGTCACACCCCCAACAGAACAGAGCACTAGAACATGAATTTGCTGAAATTTATAATTTTAAGACTTTAGATACCGAAGCAGTTGAATTTATTAAGCAGTAGACAGGCAGAGAATTCTCTGAGCTTCATCTACTTCAGGTACTCAAAAAGCCATAGCTATTTTTTATTCTTTTCTTGCTATTTTTTTTCCCCAATGCCTAGAGCCCCTGTTTGTCTTCTCAGAGCAATTGTTTTTTAGGAGAATCAATGATAATGTGTGTTCCTGGGACTTTTATTTCAAAGAAAATTTCCTCAGGCTCAGTGAACAAAAGCAAGTAACAAAAGTACACACCCAAAGTGAATTATGCTGGAAGTCAGATGCAAAAATCAGAATAATGTCTTGAGAATCATCTACAATCACAGAACAGTTGCATAGCAAATCCTATGAAATATTGTGGAGCGAAAGAAATTAAATTAGCCTCTGAAATATAAAGAATATGGAGTTGCAATTCCCATTCTACAATTTTAATTGCCTTACCTGGCATTCCGTGGATAAGGTCTCCACACAACACAAAGAACCTGGGTTTAGGGTTTAGTTTGTTAATGGCCTGCACTGCTTGCTCTGCTAATTTGATTTCTTCCTCCCATTCATCATCTCCATTTTTAGTGTCTCCAGTTGCCCAAGCTTTCATCAGTCCAAACTGAGGATCTGCTCCTTGGATGAAGTAGAAGGGCCCCTTCCATTTGTACTCATCATCTAAGAAGAAAAAAGACCCCACAAAAACAATGTTAAGCACTAGAGAATCTTATAAAGAGAAGGAAATTTCCATGCATCATTAAATTGATTGCTCTTCACCTAAGTAAGGTCAGGCCACTTTAAAGGAAGTACAGAATTCTGCAGTCATTCATATAGGACAGAGGCAGAAGTACAAAATTTTCCTCTAATGGGTTGCTGCAATAAAAGTATATTAATTTAATTATACCACATGGTAATTACAAACTGATTAGAGGAAAAGTGAAGACTTCAGCAATAATGCTGAAAATTAGAAGACCACAATATAGCACAAGTACACAATGCTGATTCTTTTAAGACTCTAATTATTGCTTCTTTAATTAACAAGTTAAAACATACACAACACATTTCACTTTTTATAGTTCCAGTAGACTTGTCCTTAAATTATTAAGGAGTTAAATGCTTTTTGTTCTTCTGCTTTTAGAGAGAGGCTGGATGTAAGCCACCCTTTGGAGTTGGAAGCGAAGCCGCTCAACAGGACAAGGTCAGCAAACGCAAAATCCAGCAACATCAGAATTAGCAGCAACACAACAGCTCCTAAGACCTATGATAATAAAGGTGAGGACTCAGAAACAAATCCTCTGTGGTAGAGTCAGTACAGACAGAGGGTGTAACAGAACTTGTCCTCCTACAATTCTCTTGCATACTTGTTTCTCTTCTACTGTAGCACCACAAAAGAAGTGGGATACACAACACTACAAGCACATTAGATAAAAGAACACCAGGCAAATAAAGCAACACTTGGCTACAAGTTAAAAACAAAATTGAGTATCCCATTTCCTAGACTTATGTCTCAAGACTGAATTAACATACAAACATGAGTACACTGTGGTTTCTTCAGCTGTCTACATGCATTCATTTGTGACTTGGTATTTCAGTTTTGACTGCTGGTTTTGGATTAATACATTTAGTATTACTGCGGGGAGGCGTGGGGTTGGATTAATCACAGTATCAGCAAGGTTGGAAGAGACCTCAAAGATCATCAAGTCCATCCCATTACCACAGACCTCGAGACTAGACCATGACACCAAGTGCCACGTCCAAACCTGCCTTGAACACCTCCAGGGACGGTGACTCCACCACCTCCCCGGGCAGCCCATTCCAGTAGTGAATGACTCTCTCAGTGAAGAACTTCTCCTCACCTCGAGCTTAAACTTCCCCTGGCACAGCTTGAGACTGTGTCCTCTTGTTCTGGTGCTGGTTGCCTGAGAGAAGCAAGCAACCTCCTCCTGGCCACAACCACCCTTCAGGCAGTTGTAGACAGCAATAAGGTCTCCCCTGAGCCTCCTCTTCACCAGGCTAAACAATCCCAGCTCCCTCAGCCTCTCCTCATAGGGCTTGTGCTCGAGGCCTCTCACCAGCCTCGCTGCCCTTCTCTGGAAGGTTTACTTTTTTTTTTTTTTAAACAGCATTTAACTGCTAAAAACCTCACCAACTACATCAGTCTCTAGTTGAAGCTAAAACAACAAGGCAAATTATTTAAAATTATAATCTGTAAATATATCTCTCTGATGTGAAACCTGTTTGAGGTTAAGCTAATCTTCTAATAACAGCAGATAAGCAAGTAGCATAGATTTACTTTTTCTTCCCAAATGATCTGGAACTGGACCTTCTTATTTTGCAAGAAGGGAGGGGGTTCTTTCAAGAAAGTTTAGAAAACAGAGGGTCTAGAATTCCTTTCTTGGACCACTGGCATGGGTAGGCTGGGGTGAGAGAGAAGGAATGTGGGCAACTTCCAGAAGCTCTTTGCAATTGTCATTTGTTGCTATGGCATCAGATCCTTTTGAAAATATGCAAGCTTCCACATTTCAGTTGAAGCAGCACTTAATTTCTAAGCAAAATTATTTATAATCTGTTAACACTGCCTGTTGATTCATACAAGCATTCCCTTGTTCTAAATAATAATCATGTATTTTATAGATAGGAACTTTCAGCCATTTAGTAACTTTTAATCTATAATTGATTTTATTTTTCCAATTGCAGGGAAGTGAAATGTTCCATCTATCCATGAGTCGACAACAGAAACTTTGTGGAAGCAGCCGAGTGACACAAAGTAATGCAGGGTTTTATTTTATGTCTTGCATGGTAAAATATGACTGCCATAAAAAACAGCTTACATGCTGCATCAAAGGCATTGTTTGTGCAGAGAAAGCTATAGGAAAAAAAAAAAAAAGGAAGCTTGCATCAGAAATCCTTCATGACCTATAAAAAAATAAATCTGAAAAAATGAACAGTTTGAAACAGGAGCTTGTACTGGAGGAGTGGCACCATCTTCAAACTCATTGAATGGAAAAAAAAGCTCAAATTTTGGAACATGGCAGGATTTTTAACACCTGTCTCTCTTCCAACAGCGCAGTCCATATTAACAATAACCAATGCTGAGCAAAACCTACTAGTTTTGCATTGCTTAATCTGAACCAAGTAATACTGACCACAGTAGCCCAAGTTAAACAGAGATACCAATCTATCTATTTTTACATAAACTACCCAGAAAAGACAGCTTTCTCTTCATTTTAAAAGGCTGTGTTTCCCATTTCAGAGCCCCAGGGATGGTACCTGGTGGACAAAGGCAGCTGGAGCACCTGCAGCCAGGTAGCTGTCAGGCAGGCTGACTGGCACAAGCAGCAGGACTGGAACAGGTCCCATGTTACAAGGAGCTTTACAGCTACCTGAAGGGACATAGTGGAGAGGCTGCTGCTGGTCTCTTCTCACAGGTAAATAGTGATATAACAGGAGGGAATGGCCTCAAGCTGCAACTGGGTAGGTTTAGACATCAGGAAACATTTTTTCACAGCAAGAGTGGTCAGGCATTGGAGTGGGCTGCCCATGGAGGTGGGTGAGTCACCAACCCTGGATGTGTCTAAAAGTCATTTGGATGTGGTGCTTAAGGATATGGTTTAAGGGTGAACTTTGTATACAGAGTAGGGATAACAGCTGGACTTGATGATCTTGAGGGTCTTTTCCAAACGGAATGTTTCTGTGATTCTGTGATCTGTAAGGGAGAAGTCTGGCAATCAGATGCTCCACTGTTGGGGTGCAAGCACAGCTGATGCAAAACAGGTTACCAAGCCAGACCAGGCTATTCTAATATATGCTTCATGGAGTGTTTTATTTTCTGCCTTATAGTCATGCTAGTACAGTAGCTCTCCAGGTTTTAAGTACATGAATGTTTCCAAGACTGTGCACAGATGTACTGGTTTGAGTGGGTGAGTGATGGTCATGTGAGGCAGAGAGAGAGACACTGATAAGATGAATCTTAAAAGAGAAGTTTAGTACACAGACAGAAGTGGCAGAAGAAAGAAGAAACAGAAGATGCAGGGGTGGAAGTGAAGAAGAGTGGGGGGAACAGGAAAGAGATAGGAGGTGAAGAGAGAAAGGAACTGAAAATGATGCAGAGGTATATGTTATATTCTCCTGTAGGAAAAAAAAGAAAAAGGATAAACTGAAAAAAGCAAGCAGGGAAAACAGGAGAGATCCAGAAATGGGCTACATAAATAACATTTACTTAAAATGTTAATCAGCTGTAATTCAGTTAATGGCTATTTTGTACTATTTGATAACTTCCTTCATAGTTAAATAAGAGTAAGGTTGAAGAAATACTGTCTTGCCTTTGTCTTGTGAAACCAAATTCCGTTAGCTTATTACTTCGTAATTAACATTACTGACTTTAGTACTTTGTACCCCATAAACAGTAAAAAAAAGGGAGCAAATTAATCTGTGGATATACAGTTGTGTTTCAATTACTATAAAGTACTGATGTGGGTTT
The DNA here is from genome assembly GCA_013399055.1 of Ramphastos sulfuratus. NCBI lineage: Eukaryota > Metazoa > Chordata > Aves > Piciformes > Ramphastidae > Ramphastos > Ramphastos sulfuratus. Next base: position 436,733 of record WBNM01003790.1, read on the forward strand.
GGGAGNATAAGTAAGAGCTTAATATAATGAAGAGAGTTGTACTGATACAACACCACTGGTGTAAATTTGCACCTGCACCAACTCTTAAGCCTGTTCTGAACTCAGCCCATCCAGGAAATAAGTCTTAATTGCCCTCACTGGTCTGTTTGCAGAGGAGTTTATGCAAGTCTTTCCTTATCTGTGCAAGGCCTAAGGTCAGTCCAGCTAAAGTTTAAAGCGCTGCAACTAGTACAAGTAGTTTTGCTTAAAACTCCAGGAACAGACCTGCATGAGTGCTCTTTCAACAGAGAGGAGGGCAGCAATGAGAAACAGAATGCAAAAGCATCTTCCACCACGATAGATCCAGAAGACTTTTGCCTAACAGTTAAATGGTTTTACCAATGGACAGCGTTCAGATTACTATTAACAAAATTTCTGTACCCTCTTTCTTTCCCTTCCCAGCTGCTTTTTAGCACTCTCAAGCAGAACAGGTACTGTAGGCCAAGCTAAGGAAGCTTATCCGCTTAAGCATAAAGTCACGCACCACAAAAAAATGTTTGAGCCATTTCCTGTTTGACTTTGCACCAAATCATAAGAAGAGTGCTCAGACAAACTATTCTGTTGCTATGCTAGGGGAAATGCCAAGGTCTGGCAGAGGGTAACAAACAGCATCAGGCATGAATGGTGGGAGGGGGAACAGCTGTTTTTGCAGTGATCATGTTGTCATGATCCAGGTCCTAGATGTTACTCCATAAGGTTTCGATTAAATAGCAGGCACAGTTGCTATTGTCCCTTCAAATGTAGCAAGCAATTACTTTTATGGAGTGACATCAAAAGCATCCTTCTCATTAGGAGTTTCAATTTCCAAGCCCTTAGATGAGCTAGGTAGCTGTATTAGACTAGGCAGGTAAAGCAGCAGATTAGGACTCAATAAATAACTTTATCTGCCCTCTCCCTTGCATGACAGAATTGCACAGAGCTGAGATCGCTTGCAAGTTGACTTCATCCCTGTGAGCACAGAGGTTGTTTGCAACTTTTTCAACTCACCACAGCAATATAAAACGCAAATGCCAGACAAAACTCTGCAGGTTTCTCAGAAAGTTGATACACATATAGTTGTCCATTTTCAAAAGACAAATAACATCTGTGGAGCTGCTCTTACACACTGAGCCACACGAAACTCCTATCCCAAATCCATTTTGTTCCTAAGCTCTCTTTAAGAGCTGCACAGTTGAGAGCCATAGAAGTCAAACTTCAGAACATCTTGTTATGCCTCAGTTTCAATAGCTTCTCACTCTTTTGCTGCTCCCATGCATGCCAAAGTACAGAGAGAGGATCAATGCAATGTATTTTTAGTAGAATAGGCTGAAAAATGGTGCCAGCTTCTAATTTTATCTAAGGATTATTCTGTGAAGGGCCAAAGTAGTCAGTTAAGAATTCAGAGGAGAAAACCTCAACCATGTACTGTGATTATGCACAAAAAAAGCACTTCAGGGACCTAGGTGGGGTTTAACCTGTGCCTCACCATTTCTAGAGGACAATAGCTAATATCTTACCACTTCTTCCCCTTTTGCTTTTTCTGAATATGTCCCGTCTTCTCTTCCCTCCTCTCCAAGGATCAAAAGCTTATACAGACTTCTGCAAGTTGGCCTCTGACAGACACACAGTACTGATGGGATTTCCAGTGTTTCCATGGTGGGATTTTTTTTTTTTTTTAAAGTACATAGGGTGATTTCAACAGTACATTGGTTTTCTTCTTCCCCTATGATTTATGGCATTTCACGGAAACAAATCAGCTACAAAAAGTTAACTCCTGTCCATAGTCTCTCTATAGGCACCAGTGTATCAGAGGAGGATTATCATGGACACACACCTATTGTATGCTCAGTATATCATGGGCAGTAATAAACTTAAAGGCCTCATTCTCATGTTGAATTTACCAAGGAAATTAATGCCACTTCTCTGAAAGATCACAAAATAGCAGAAATAAGTACACAGTTTCCTGCCCCTGAGCTGTCTCTGCCTACAAAGTGTGCCTGTGACTCTTTTTCTAAGTAAAATTGGACAAGAAGCACAATCTTGTTTTTCTAAAGCTACAGACAGGAGGGAAAATTGAATCTTTTAAGTGAAGGCAATATTTATACATTCTAAACAACAGCAAATACAAAAACATTTTCCTTTAAAGAAATTTGTTTTCATTCCTCAGAGTCCTGAAACAGCTTGATAAACAATAAAAAGACTCACAATGAATCTTAAATAGTTCCCTGATTATTATTAAAACATTACATACAATTATGGCTTCAAAGCCACCATCATTACTGTCTGTAAGACCAAATATAAAGATTTCAAGCTAATGGTATATGCATTGCTTTCAGCTGTATTTTCCATGTGTACCTGAGAGACTACCAAAGATATGACTGTTGAGGGTTCTACTGAAAGACCGAGTCAACTCATTATGAAACGTGCAATTTTATGCTTCAGTGAAAAAAAACCACCACACAACTTCAAAACATGGATAAAAATACATTTTCTCTCTGAAAAAATGTAACTCGTGAAAAGAGTAATTATTGTAGAGATGAAGTATAGTGAGGCTAAACTACAGAGAATATAATGTCAGTAGAAACACTGACATAATGAAAGTTTCTCAAATAAATTAGGCACTGCTGCTATTTTTAAAAGATACACTTTTAAACTTCTTAGATAACTATCAAGGTAGGAAATGCCCCCTCAGATACAGTTTATTTGTACTGAGGGCTACAGAATGCTAAACTTAAGTCATGTCTTTATGCCCGCCCCCAAATTTAACATGTAAACTCATTACAGAAACCTTACAGCCCAAGACTGTAGGTGTGAAGGGGGGTGGCTTGCATAATGACAAGGTGAAGTCACAGAAAGTTGCTCAAAACCCACATAAAAATTTGCCTATTTCATATGAGTTGGAGACCATATTGGGAAAGGGATATGCTAACTGGGAAACAGTTCTGATCAGCGCTCAACAATATTAACATGGAAAAGCTGTAGAACACTAATTGTAATGTGCCAAGATCCAACACTCAAGTGAAAGCAAGAAAAAATTAGAAATCAGTTGTGGTTGCATTTAATGTCAAAAGAAGGCTAATGATATATCATTATGGTGCTTTTCAAAAATGCAAAAATCCTTGAAGGCAGCATGGAAACTATTCAAACACATTATCTCAAAGGCTCAGGCCATATGCACAGCATCTACTAAGAACTTCTGAAAGACCAAAAAGAATCCAAGCTAAACGGCAGCCACTACTAAGAGCAGGACTGCATCTTTCAAAAAGCTAAAGCATCTAAATAAAGAAAACTGGAAAGATTTTGCATACTGGAAGGTGTATAAAAGGTCCTAGAAGTCAAGCTGAAAGTGAAGAACAACTGAATTCAAATTTGGAAACTAATAAAGGTCTTTTTTTGAAAAGTTAGGAGCAGGTAGCCAACTAGACACTCACTAAGGCTAACAGATGTTCCAGACGTGCAAGATGCACACAAATATAAAGGTGAAGCAGAACAACAATGTCAATTTCTGTATCAGTGTTTATTGTGAAGGAACTCGGTGAAGATCTAATGGCAGGAGTCTTCCTTACAGACAGCACCAGATCCATCTCTGATAAAAATCTCAAGCAGATGATTCAACAAATAGATATGAATATTAACAAACCATGTACCCATTGAAGAACTCAGAAGCAAAAATCAGCTAAACCCTGGGGAGCTACCTCATACTTTTAAAAACTGCCTTTGCAACAGAGGAGCAGGAAGATGGCCAATAGCACACCTACATGTAAGTGTTTCTATACATATAAGTGTAACTATAGATTGAAAAACTGGAATCTGTACAGGCAAGTTAGTGGAAACTGTAACAAAGGCAATAACTACTGCACTCATGGATTCTTCAAAAACAATATGGACAGCCCTTACACAGACAAGGGAAATCCACTTGAAGTTGTCTCCAAGAGGTATCTGAAAACTGCTCACTAAAGGCTCTTAAGGAAGCCAAATTATCCTGAAAAATTAAAGTCCTTGCAGGCATAAAAAAATTGGTAAGAGAAGAAGAAAGAGACAAGAAACGCACAGATCATACCTGACTGTACCTGTGATCTACACTGTCCAACTCATTCAAAACAATCTGTAACAACAATTGGAACAGTGGGGAAATCTGCTAAAACTAAGCCATTTGTCAGTGCAAGAATGAGGCTTGGTTGAGAAGAATCAGAGGCTTCATTATGCAGTAACTGTGCAAGAAAGTGGATGAGCTTGAATGCAGAAAAGTGCAGGATTCTGCACATTATTAAAACACCACCAATTTCACAGAAAACAACAGTTCTAGCAAGTGCCACAAAGAAAGGTCACCCTAACATTCACTAATAGAAAAAAGCACACAAAGGAATAGAGAACAGAGCAAAATAAAAAAACATGAGAAGCAACTGAATAAACTTTAAAAGTTTGCACAAGATTGGTGAGAGGCATAACAGGAATATAAAATCACATGTGGAACAGAGAATGTAAGTATGCAGTTCTGGTTATGTGCCTTTTCCACACAAGGGTTTCAGAACCATCGGCTAAATCTAGCTAAAGGCAGGTTCAAAAGACAACGTTTCTTAACCAGTTCAGCTGATGATATTACCACTTGTTTAGTTCATTGAAAAAAGGTTTCTCTCTACATTCACAGGAATTCTCTGCATAGCATGCTACTGACATACTTGGGACAAAAACCAACCAAACACACACCCAAACCCAACCCTCAAACCAAAACAAAAAGCTCCATGACATTTTGGGAGAAGCGGTAAAGACAAGATTTACTGAAACGGTCTTGTTTCTTCCCTAGTATGCTTCTAATGTAGAGTCTCACACTGTTAGAAAAGCAAGAGAATTAATAAAAAAGTAAAGCCAAAGGGTACATAGGTGTCTTGCCAACAGAGTATTTATGCACTGTTTGCTACTATGCTTTGATTACATGGATAATTCAGATCCCTAACCATGAGCTTCTGATGCACACACATCACATATAAGAGTAGATTAGAACAGGTTACAGGTATAATTACCACATTATGTGAAAGCTGATTGAAGAAATTACTATTAAGGAATAGGGTGTGGAAGAGTGATTCTACAGAAAAGGTAGCAAGAAAAAGAGCTCTTGGGGTAACTCACATTTTAAAAAGAAAATGTGTGCCAAGCCACAGCAGCAGTAGTAAATGTTTTGTGTGGCTACCTGCTTAACAGGAGTGAAACCTAAAGAGTGAGGAAAACAACAAACAACTGATTTTCATCTTAAACTGCAAGAAAATTTGTCTAGGATTTAATCAGCCCTTGGTTCATAGTTAAGTTTCTTTCCCCCTACTCCTTGCCAGTGATTTAGTTATGAAAATGTTGTGCTGAACTTCAGCCTTTTAAGAAAGAGCTAAGTAAATTATTCACCAAAAAAAAAAAGTACCCAAAGATGGCAGCTGGACTATGATAGCCTTAAAAGTCCTGAACAAGATTAAAAACAATCAGTTGGTAAGAAAAGCTTTAATTTATATATAAAGAACACCAAACAAAGATGCTTCAGGAGAATGAAACATCTGGAAAACTGATAACCCAAATCACAACTTTTACTCCATGTTGAAGCAAATTTTCAAGAAGTACTTTGGTAAAGCTTTTGTTCAGGAATTCTTACGCTCCTGTTGAATACTCCTTTTGTTAGATTCATCACTATACAGTTGATGTAACTAGATGGTTTGTCTGCCATCTGTCCTTTCAACAAATGCTAGGCATTCTGTTCCAAACCAACCACACCATCTGCAATTAATAGGTTGCCAGAAATGCTGTATGCATATACCTCACATGCTCGGAGTTGGTGATTTTTATTTGGCAACAAGCAAAGCCAAATATTTCCAATGAAACTCAAGAAAATACCACAAAGTTGTTGGGACTGAATAGCCTTGCTCACATCACCAAACCAATGCAATTTGTAATTTATAAACAAAGAGAGTAAAATGCCTTCCATGCATGGCAACAGGAAAACATTTCTTAACACTGAGCTTGTTATTCACCTGAAAAAACCCGAAGCACAATGTAAAACCTCCACCCCGGAAGACTTTCACAGACAGGTGCCTATGGCAGGGGATTGGAACTAGATGATCCTTGAAGTCTCCTTCCAACCTTACCATTCTATGATTCTATGATATGCACATAGACGTTCACCACACTACCCTTGAAGACCTGCCGCAAGACAAGAAACAGCAGTCAACACGTGGCTGACATCTTTGGCTTGGCAGAAGCCTCGTTATCTTATTCATTTGAGAGGAGGTAAGTCTAGAAGCAAGTCTCCCATGAAGCTTACGCTCAGGCATTACTAACCAAGGTGAAATATGTGTCGTTTGCATACCGTCAAAGCATCATGGACTCTCAGAGAGGATGAAGAACCTCGCAGAAACTGGGAAAGCCCCTAGTTGTGTTATGGTACACCTGCCCTTCATTTGAGTACCATAAGCAATGAGCTACCTGTAACCTGTTAGGTCAACACTACAGGAACAAGCGTATGATAGCATGCTGCCGGCACCAATGGTTTCACAAGCCAAACAGATCAGGTTTAGCAATATTGACAAACAACTTAGAACGAATCTGGTGTTAGACACTGCTGGCGTTCTCACGGGAGCCAGAGCCGCTCGCGCTTTGGACAGGCGCCGTGTCTGACGGCGCAGGCCAACGCTTCAACGCGCCTCTACTCCTCAGTTAAAAAAAGGGGGCCCTCGGGCGCACCTCAGCACAGCACGGGGGCAGCGGGACGCCACAGCTCCGCCTTCAGCCGTGCCGAGTACCGCCGGCTGCCCCGAGCAGGGGGCTCCCTGTAACGGGCTTCCCGGCGCCGGCAGATGGCTCGGGGATCTTCCCCAGCCCCTCGAACGCCTTCCCTACGTCTCCCCATCCCCAGCAGTACGGGCTCCTCCCGCTGCCGCCGGGGAAAGCCCCGGGCCTCCCCTCCCTACGTCCCTGCGCGGCGGGGAAGAGAAGCCGCCGGAACCCGCAGCCCTGTGCCGAAGTTCCGCTCGGCACGTGCCCCGCGGCGCGTACCTTGGCGGAAGGCGGTCAGAGTCCTGCCCCGAGCCCTCAGAAACATGTTCCCCTCAGCCGCCATAGCTACCACCCGCCGTGCGGCCGCTGGCGAGAGCCGGCGCTTGGCCCGGGGCCGGGGAGGGGGCGGTACCGCCTCCGCCGGGGGCGGTGCCTGGGCGCGGGTGGGTGCAGCCGCGCCGGAGGCGTAGCGGCGGCTGCGCAGGTGACGGAGGGTGAGGTCTGAGTGAGCGAGGCGGTTGGGTAGGGGGACAGGCTGCGCTAGGAGAGGCGAAGGACTGTCCTGAAACGGGAGGGATGCTGTTGAGTGGCTCCCGGCCCCGCCATGTTCCGGGGGCGGTGAGGGCTGGTTGGGGCGGGAGCCAGAGCAGTGACATGGCGGGCGCGGGCGGACTGGCCTGCGGGCGCAGCCTCTGGAGACGGAACTTGCCCGCTGGCTTTTAAATTAATAATAATCAATCGATGTGCTTAATTTTTAACTTCTGCTTAACCTGTGACCTGAGGTAAACTGATGACCTCTAAACCCATTTGCAGTCTTCCTATGTACCTTGAAGGGATGTGTTGCAGGTCAGATTTCCTTTTAGCATTAACTGCAATCACAAAGTTAGACATCACTACCAATTGCTCTTTGAAAAAGAGAGAGAGAAAAAAATTTAGGAGAAGAAATGACACGGTGTCTTTCTGCCCTCCACTGCCTGCTCTCCCTGATCCCAGACACCTTCAGACTGGCCCTCCCTTGCCCATGGCTGCAGGTAGTCTCAGCACCAGGCTACAGTCAGGTGATGACTGAAATAACATGGGTAACCCTTGCACGTCAATGTTTTCTTAATGTTTTCTTCGGTCGCTTTTGACCTAGGAATACAGAAAGGATAGTACAGATGCAGTTTCCCAGTTGAGGTGCCAGGACCCCATTGTTCTGCACTGTGTGACAGGCAGAGTTCAGAGTACCTCAATTCATCTTGTGAAATCAGTAGCAAAGCACTAGATAAGGCTCCTGTTACCAAGTGAAAACTATTCCTATGGCTGGATTATTTTTCCACCTGTAAAATGAGTGTGATTAGCCACAAGTGAAAACTGTTTAATTTCTGCTTGTAAACTGCTTGATGTTCATTACATGGAAAGCACTAGAGGAAATTTTTTTTTGGCCAGTTCCCCTCTTTATGAGGCAGCGTTTGGTGCATTGAGCAAATAAATCCTAAAGAGCATTTTTGACTCTCAGGTGCAGCCTATCTAAATAGCCTAAATATCTTGATCATAGGAACAGGTGATCACGGTCTAATGATGAAGCTGCATATGATAAATAAGAGCAATTGGCTTCATGATCCTAAGATGTTTTTGACCTTTACTGTTTCTTTACCATTTTCTTCTCGTCTGCTTAATAGTGCTGAGCAGTCACATACCAGAATATATGATTGCTGCATGACTTCAGCTGAACTCTGGATGAATTTTGCCAGTTAAATACCATCATATCAGGCCCAAAAGTACAGAGGGAACATGATTGTTTTGGTAAGACAGTGTATGGTAGTTTTGTAGTACAAGGACATGAGCTTGTGGTCAATGCAACTTTGTTTTAACCTGGGTATGTTATTAAAGGCAGCCATTTTTCTTGAGCCAAGTTACGCATGTATGGAAGACTGAATCAGACCTGGCAGAGATGTAGATTCTAAGACCTTCTAGATTTATCTAAATCTCTGTAATTTCACAGCTCTTTTTCTAGGCATGTGTAGGGAGCTGTCCTACAAAATTCTGTTGTCAGGACTGTATTTGATCTTTTTGCAAGATGGGTTACAGATGAGCCTCAGGACGCTCAACTCTTTCTAGGTGATGAGTACTGTGAGTATGCAGGGTGCCTATGTTGCCTTCTCTTTAAATGGAATCCTCTGATACTACATCTCCTCAAGTATTGTCTGCTGTAATAAGGATGCCAGAAGAAATTTTCATTTTGTAATTTAAAGACATTTTCTTCCTGTTTTGCAGCCTGAGTGCAGAAGTGTTTTCATCTGCAGAAATAAAGGAAGATTTGCATGTAAACGTGAGAACTGAGGCTGTGGAGTGTGTGTGCAGGAGGGGGATTTCTGCTCTCTCCTGCTTCTTTTACTTTGCCAATTTTGAAATAGGCATTTTTGAAGCCAAGACCATGGACCAAATGCTATACAGCTAAACACTTTTTACTATGACTAAATCATTTCAAGTTACTAGTGATCTATGTTAGTTTAATTATAGATTTTCATGGACTTACTCCAGATGAAGCCTAGATAAAGCAACAAAATTTTGTCATGGGACTTGAATTATTATACAAAATGTCATGAACATAATGACACTGAATAAATAATTTGCAGTACCACATATCTGGTCTTATTTATAGAGTATAAATTGGGAATAATTTTCAAAAAGGTAGTGTGAGCATACAGGAAAGAATTTCCCATTCTGGAATAGCATGAAGTATGTATTGAAAGTAAGATAGATAAAAACTGAGAAAGGGAGGCATTGAAAAGGAAATGCTTATATAAGGTTTAGCTAGTAATGTCTATGATTATCATAGTGCAGATCTGAGGAGTCCATATCTTCTAAGACTTATTCTAGTACACATTAGATTATGGTGCAGATTTTTACAGTTCTTAACAATTTGGAAGTTCTGAAATACCCAGTAGTAGACACTCCTAATTTTTCCTGTAATTTAAGTTATGATTGTATGCACTTTCAGAGACCTAATGAAACAAATGTATAATTCTAAATTTTGTTATCTCTGATGAGCAATTCATAGAAGCGGCAAAATAGTCAAAGCAGGCCTCAAAGAAGGGAATCCTTACTGTTCTCAGCAAATGACAAAAAGACCACAAATTGCAAAAATGGAAGACTACAAAAGGTGAAAAGGACAGAAGAAGCCTAGTCTAGATATTGGTATTAAAATTACAAAGCATAGACAGATTTGAAACTAAACCATTTTAATCTTATACATACAATAGAATGACTATCTGCTACCTAGAAGTCAGACAATCCAATGAAAGTTAGAAGTGTAAACAAGACACAGGATTATCAACATCTGTTTTCAGTGCATGCATATATGAGTCCTTGAGGAGTAAGTTAAACAACAGGAATTAGCAAAACTTGATATAAAAAGGATCACATTATTGTGTGTTTGAAGACAATATGGATTTAACACACACTGAAAAGAAATAATGCATACAATGCATCAAGTCTGTTTTCTATTAATTTCTTCTTCCAGCTCTCTCAAATCCTGTAACAGGACAGCGTTCCTAGCACATGTAACATTTTGGAAGGTTTGGCATATGATACCCCTCCTATTCTCCCCAGAACAACTAATGGATGTTAATAAGTTTTGAAAACTTCAGTACTATCTCATACTAGCCCACTCTGTCTCTACCTCCTGTTTCACTGCAGAGAGCAAAAGACTTCAGAGTGGCTATGCCAGTAGAAAAAAAATGAGCAATCTGAGCCTAAAACTTTACTGATTATGTTCCTTTGACATCCTATACAAACATAAATTAATTAAAACTAAAGCACACTGTTTAATAAAGATCCTGTTAATATTTGGTCTTGATGCCAAATGGCTTTCCATCTTCAAAGGGCCATAAAATAATATAAAAAATATTTAAAATATTTTGCCCAAAACAGCTTAAAAAGACTGGTTGATTGGGACCAATATTTTGTTGCTAGGAAGGGAACAATGATGACTTTGATTACTTCCACAGTTAAGAATCCACAATGTAATTGATTTTTATCTGAGTCATTTAGTGTGGGCAGGCTCCATTTGTTCAAGAAACCTGTAATGTAATATATTCCTTGAATCACTGTAACTATGAGAGATCTAAAAGTTGATGTAATGAGTTAAACACACTATTTAACTCAATTTGTTTTGCACACTGAATTCACATTTCTGACACAGATACAGGCTCTATCTATATCTGCTGGTTGTGTTGGTGTCTAATTCATTTTGTGTGCTGCCATATATGTAAGAATTCTACTTGATTCAGAGTGCCTCTGATTTTGGGTTTCACTATCCCAAGACTTCATTTTCAGGTACACTGAGCACTTTCACCTTTCATTGAATAATTGTGACCTGGGCTGCCAGCAAATTCAGAAGTCATGACCAGTAGTGACACCAGTGAATGAGAGAGCTAGACGAGAAGAAACTGTTTGATCTGGTGCCTATTTTTCAGACATTAGGTATGAGCTCCCATGGATCTTTGGGTCATGAGTTTCTATTGAAAGTGCTTGACATAGACAAAATGCATAGCAGTCCAGCAGGGACAGAGCTAGGTGAAAAAGCCAAGGTTTTAATTGAAGCACATGCTTCCAAAATTATACAGAAAATTTGCAATTAACTGCCACCTCATCCTGAGTTATTCAAGAACTTTCTGACTTAAGTTTATCTAGTAATTATTCCAGTCAGAATTGGACAACGTTTGCCTATTATCTAAAATTTATGTTCCTGCTTCTCTCAAAGACCTGTCCAGTCATGAATGACAGGGAATTAGGCATTTAAATAGATAAGAAGAAACTATTCAGTATGCATATATATGTGTGTGTGTGTATGGTTTTAGTACTGCAGGCTTCAGGTATATACTAGTAGACTTAGTCTAAAATAATCTTGATTTAAGAGCTTTTAATTCACATCTAGATCTCCAATTTGAATTTATTGGACTTTTCCTATTTTTAAATAAACAGATTTTCCAAGTGAATGCAGCAATCTGGTAGAAGAAACAGTATTTAGTTTATGCAACTATATGCACTCTCAGATTCCTTTCTGTTTCTCTGCTGAAAAATGACATTTTTTGGGTTTGTGTGACAACACACAAACCCAAAACCAACCAACCAAAAAAACCCCAAAAAAACCAGATGATCATTAACCACAGTTCTTATTTCTTGGAAAAAAACACAAAAAACCCCAAAACAAAACAAAGCAAAAAAACCAAACAAACAAAAAAACCACAAACAAAAAACCATAAACCCCCCCCACACACACAAACAAAAAAATGAGCACCATCAATCCTTCAAGTATTTAAATAATAAAAAGAAACCAACAACAAAAAAACACAAAACCAACAACCAAAAACAAATACCAGTCTGAACACTTAGATGTTTTTGCAGCTAGGCATACAACAAAGATATTCTTATTTTACTGTTACGTCGCTTAACTCCAAATGCATTGCCAATGTACTGGGGAAATCCCTTTGTCTTTTAGCCCAGAGCAGCAAATTCTGTTTTAGACTGGAAAAGCCCATTTTTACATTACAGATAACATGCAAACAATTTGTTTTTTTTCTGGATAAAATGATACTTCCTTTTTCATCCTTTCTTGTATGAAGAAAATTCTTCCTCTTTCATAAAGGGGGAAATTTTTTTTTTTTGGTCACCTCAATTTAGCAGGCAGGGTCTTTGCAGCTCACTTGTTGAACCAAGTATTTATTTGAGAAGCACATGTACATCCACTGTTGAGATGTAACAGACTGGGCAGACTGACATTAGAGTACTCTGAGAAAAACAATAGACTTGGAGATTACAGAAAACCTGTGAAAGAGGAACCATTGGAAGAGGCTCAGGGGAGACCTTATTGCTGTCTACAACTACTTGAAGGGGGGTTGTGGCCAGGAGGAGGTTGCTTTCTTCTCTCAGGCAACCAGCACCAGAACAAGAGGACACAGTCTCAAGCTGCACCAGGGGAAGTTTAGGCTCGAGGTGAGGAGAAAGTTCTTCACTGAGAGAGTCAATCACTACTGGAATGGGCTGCCCAGGGAGGTGGTGGAGTCACCGTCCCTGGAGGTGTTCAAGGCACGTTTGGATGTGGCACTTGGTGCCATGGTCTAGTCTCGAGGTCTGTGGTAATGGGTTGGACTTGATGATCTTTGAGGTCTCTTCCAACCTTGGTGATACTGTGATTGTCTTATCACTTTGCAAAGTTGTAGCTTCTGCCGCAAGAGTGAGGTTTGACACCACAGAACTGTCTGCTAAGTGGAAATGTAGCCATACATTAGTCAGACAAATAAATTCTTGTTGATTTGGCTTCAAGGGTCTCAGACTACCACTACTCTTATTCAAAATACAGCCATACCAATAGATTGCATCAGTAGGAGAGGATCTTAATCTACCTTAGAGAATTATTTCTGTCCCTTAAAATCCTCATAGAAGTCTTCCACACATTAGTATTCACTTATGTTGTGTGCCAGGTTTTGCATGTGAAATAGATCTTAAAATTGACTTTACCATCTGTGATGTCACTAATATAGCAGTCACTGAACTTCCTGAAACAGGATGACTATGAAGGATGCATCTATTTTGCCACAGATTTCCATAAAACAAAATGTTTTGGTTTTTCTTTTTAGTAATTAAATTGGAGATGAACAAAGAAAGCACTCTGGGAAAACCACAGATTAATTTAAGCATAAATGACCCATTTAATTTTTTTTTTTCACTCAAGTAATGACTGAAGAAAATGAGTTCAGAGACTGATGAAGGAAGCTGAATAGGTAATTATTGCTATTACAAACCTCTTAGTTTAATTTGTAGAAAATATTAAAATTAAATAGTTTTTTTTTTATGTTTTATCGTGGACTTTCTTTCAGCTGTGTCTAGTACTTTTGTTTCTCAGAACTTCAAGGACCTTTCCTTTTCTATTAATGATAGTATTAGACAACTAGAAGGATCCATTTTTCAACAGTATTATCTCAGCAATAAATTACATTTTCCACTTCTCTCAGGTTCCTAGTGTAGACCTGTAGGTATTTTACAGGCCTTGGGTACAAAGAGATAAAGATCAAATCTGGACACAGGTAGAATCACGGAGAAGCTGATTTATGAGTGAAGACATAACATGAACCACAAAGCTTCTACTTTCAAAATTAATAATAGATGAGGACAAGACTGCATGCCCTACACGGCAAAAGTAATCCACCTGTTTTGTGCTAGCCCTTCAACTACTGTCCTCACACACTGTGTTTGTGATGATTGCTTTCAGATTTCTTCCGTTTGTACTTATTCATAACAACTAAATCAAGGACAACAAACACTCTGTGTATGCCCATAGTGGTGTTATCCCATAGTGGTGTATTCACATAGATGTAAACTTCCAGTTTTTTCAAGTCTCTTATTACAAATGTAACAAAGTCCGATGTCCAAACAGAAAAAGAGCAGGATTTAATTGACAATAGAAAAGTGTTTTCTCCACTCTTTAATTTTTTCCTGTTCTTAAAACAACGGAGAACTAAAATTTTATTTGTGGAAATACTGATTGGTCTTATTGATACATTCCAAGATTTGCTGAAGGATGATCCCAATAAAGATATGTTCCCTGTACAGCAGGCAAAATAAATTACCTAAAGTGCCCCTTCTCCAGCTGATCTGGAACCATTAAAGATAATTTCGATGTTTGCTGGTTGGTTGCAGGCATATGCAGTAGGAAATGTGTAAAAGCTCTGTCTTCTGTCCATCAGTAGGCTAAGAATGAGAAAAGTGCTATGTTCAATGCTTAGCAAATTTACTCCTTGGCAAATGTACCCAGTGGCCTTGAGAAATGAACTGTTCAATCCATTTTTGCTTCAGAATGTAGCTTCATTGTAGCTTTAAAATTATGTAAAACTAAGACCCTACTGCTATGAAGCCAAGTTAGGCTTGTTCAACAGGCATGGTGGATTCATTGAATGCTGTTGTTCAAAAATGGCTCTGAAAATGGGAAGATTACATAATGTGCCAGTCCACAGAAGTAGAGAGACTGAAGGTCATTTGTCTGTAGGGATGCACTTAACAAGCAGAGATGTAGCAAACCATGTTTAACCATGACATGTTGACAACACCTGTCTGACAATAAACAGCCTGGCTAGAAACATATGGTCTTGAACTTATGCAATGGTCTTACTTTATAGAAAGCTGCTGGAATGAATGATAAAACAGGACAATCCTAAAAATAGTGAAGTGTGATTAACATCTTTTCTTTTGCACACAGTGGGATGGATCCATCAACCATAACAATTTTTTGAATAATTAACTTTGCTGAATTTTTCATAAAAAAGCACAACATTCATACAGTGTAATAATTATTACAGTGTGAAACCCATTCGAATTAGAACGAGATAACTTTCTCATTGGTAGGTAAATTCATAGTGCCAGAAAATGTTCTTCTCCCCAGGTTCTAGGAATTATGTACCTAACATTCTCTTGGAGCACACAGTACAAGCTACTATTAATAATATATCTATAGCTGAACATAAGGTATGGAGGGAGTATTTAAAATGTTTAATTATTCAAATGAAGGAATTAATTGACTCTGCCTTTTTTCAGTTCCACAATTTTTCTAAACATTAGAAAAACTTAGCATGCTAGGAAAAATGTAATAAGTGCCTAAGAGGAAATAAAAACTAAAATAAGTGGAAACAAAAAACCTTCCTTTACAACTGAAGCTACAGCATCCACATTGTATATGGTGTCATTTGGAGCTACATGCACAAATCCAAAACATTATATATTCCTGTGGATTTGGGCTCCTGAATGGAAGGAAATTGGGTAAGAAATATATGAACTTACTGTTCCTAGTAGAGCGTAGGCTGGTGGTGTTTGCATATTAAAAGTGGAGCCAAGACTCTTGCAGGAATGGCAAGATTGCCGATTAGTGTTGGTATTTACCAGTTAACTCTAATATAAAGAAAATACAAATTTACTTTTACTGTCCTTTAATTAAATCTGTAGCACGTGCAAATTCACAGTAAGATGAGTGGTTTATCCATGTGCCTCTTCCCTATAAATTTATTTCATGTTAGTATCTTAGCATGAATGGAAATAATCTTTTCATGGAAAAGACACATCAGATTAAAGTGCTTATAAATGCAGTATAAAACTTTGATCTTTGGTGTTTAGGTTTAAGCTTCCAAAAGATGTCTCCTTACTCCCATTTCATGATGAGTTCCATAATTCAAAATGTAACCTTTTGAGTTGCAGATGTCATAGGAATTGTATTGTACTAAAAAACCTTGAAGAAAGACGTTGAATGTGAACAAGGTGACCTACTTAGTGGATAAGAAAAAAGCTGTGGATGTCACGTACCTGGACTTTAGTAAAGCCTTTGACATGGTTTCCAACAGCATCTTCTTGGACAACTGTCAGTCCATGGTTTGGACAGGCACATTCTTTGCTGGGTCAGAACTGTCTGAAGGTGAGCAGTTAAATCCAGTTGGTGGCCTGTCACAAGTGGTGTTCCCCAGGGCTCAGTATTGGGGCCAGTTCTGTTTAGCATCTTCATTAATGACCTTGGCAAGGGGATTGAGTGCATCCTTGGTAAGTTTGCAAATAACACCAGACTGGGTGGAAGTGTTGATCTGCTGGAAGGAAGGAAGGCAGGCTCTGCAGAGGCATCTGGACAGTCTAGATTGATGGGCTGAGACCAACTGTATGATATTCAACAAGGCCAAATGATGGATCCTGCACTTGTGTCACAATAACTGCATGCAATGCTACAGGCTTGGGGAAGAGTGGCTTGAAATTTGCTTGGCAGAGAGGGATCTGGGGGTAGTCAGTATGCAGACTTTCAGGTTCATCCTTCTAAGGTGTCTAACTCTTTGTATGTTCTACAGAAAGAGCTTACGTATCTGAGTCTGCATCTGAGGTTCTCCGAAAAACAAGGATTATGGAAAAACAGTTTAAAGTCAGGCTTTTGGAACAGAGTAACTGGCTTTTTATTCCTGACTCCAAAATGACAGTACCTTCTTAATGTCATCAGTTCTCAGGTGATCCTACTGAATCTCACCTACCACTGTATTGTCTGATTACTTCTGCGAAAAGTATTCAAGACTTCTGAATTGGTGGGAATTTGCCACTGCTGAACTTTTGGCAAATTAGCACTCATTATTAAACTTACAAGTGTACCTAGATAGACATCTTCACATTCCTTGCCAGAACAGACTGATGGGAAAATAACTATTCTCTTTGCCTCTCTAGAAATCTTTATATTTAATTTGGCTTAGTAGAAGGTCAGAATAACTGGAAACCAAGTTAACTTACAGATGTATTTTCAGGCAAACTATAGTCAATGTTTAAATATTATTAAAGATAAAATGTATAGCCATTTTTAAAAAAGGTATTTATGCAAGTCAGCATATTTTAATTAATCTACCAAGGAGGACGAGAATCAGCATAAAAACTGTATAATTTTTGTCTGCCCTACGTCTTCATTTGAGGATTTACTTGGACTGAACTCTTTGTATAAGGCTAAATTTGTTTCGAGGGCAGATTTTGTAAGCTAAACTGTAGCAGAGATCTTCTCACTGTGAATTTTAAGGCATTGGGAGATCTGTACATGGTCTGTTCATGTGCTTGCTATGCTACAGTACTTGGATGTCCATCTATTGTAAATAAAGACGGAAAGCTTGTCTAGGAACAGGCTGGGAAGCCCTGACCTGAAGAAGCATCTGTTACCTTGCTGTCAGCCAGAAATAATTATATCATAAACGGACTGATACTAGAATTTCCAATCGTTTCTCCTGGCTTCCAAAGCCAGAAGTCGTCTATGTGGTTCTGGTGTTGCACTCTATTTTTCCTGTTTGGATACTAATTGGGCAACCGGATGCCCTTTGTCTTAATAAAAAGAGTGATCATTTTTTTTTTTTTTACTTACAACCATGAGAGAATACTGGCTTTTGAGGCTTCTGCCAGGTTTGCTTAATTGGGCTCTTTAGATGAAAAAAAGCTATCATAAGGCTATGCTAGTAGTCTCAAAGCTCTGATTTTCACACTTTACCACTAATTTGCTTCTAGATAAACTTTGGTTAATCAGATTTCTGCAACTCAAGCAAATAGAGTGAAATTCACCCTCGATGAAAGGAGCCCTGGTCCCATTTAGATCCATTAGAATTTAATCTGCTAATACTCTCCCAGCACTTACTACTTAATCCAGCTTTTGAGGTATAATTGTTTTGGAAGTATCCAGGTATGTACACAAACAAAGGATTTCAGTAACTTAAAATCCATTCAGAACTAATTTCTCAGTAAAAAATGTTTTATGCTTAACACCTAATATACTGAATAACAGATTTCTAAACCTTGGAGACTGGCATCGTTTCCCCACAAAAGCAGTTCTTCCACTTACTCCAGAGAACAGCTGGTTCTACTTCTGCAGGTGAAAGATTAGCACCTTATCCATACCCATTCAGACTCTGACTTATAATAATGCTGCCAGTGAGGACACGAAATAACATAACATGCAATGGAATTCTTGTACAATGCAGCTGTTAAGAATCTGGGTGTTTTAAATAGCAATGTTTGCTATTTGAAACTTCAGAGTTGACCAAGTATCTTGAGAAGGTTTTGTGAACCAATGAGATTCCTATTATTTTTCACACTTTTCCTTTCTTGGAGACAAGATAATTAAAGTATTTCTGGGTTCTTATATAGTCTAGTCTAGCAAGTGTTCATCTTCTAGATTAAAGAAAAAACAGCCACCTAACAAACAAAAACCAAATCCAGAACTCTCATCCTTGTACAAATTGTGTGTAAATAAAAAAAAAAAAAAGTGCAAAGTAGAAATTAACTTAGAGAACTTTCTGTTTGAGCTTCTGAACAATGAGCAAACATAATAGTACCATTCTGGGTAAAACTTGCTTGAGATGACTGAGCAGGTAGATAGGTATATGAAATATGGTTTTGCCAAGAAGGAGAGCTCACATTTATTTATGTGCAAGGATTTTAGAGAAGTTTTTTTATCAAGAGAATAATATATCATATGGGTATCATTTCTGGAAAAGTAATGTACATCTCATATAGTCCAGACTATGTCAGTGAAGAGAGCATTTTGCAGTTTCTGCAAGCAAAATTGTAAAGAATAATAAGACTCAAAAGAATTTTAGGACAAAATCTTAAACTTATTGTGGTGAGCACCATGATGTGTGGGGGAGGAGGGAGAAGTGCCAGCTGGATCCATCATCTATCCTGGCAATTAGACTGTTCATCACCATGGTATCAGAACACCTTTACAAGCTCTAAGAGTAATTGCAGTAAAGGATCTCTAGTTTCTTCTCATGTCCTAGGAGTGATGACTTTGTTAATCTCATTACTATCATTGTGGAACAGGTAGCTGAAAAGAAGGGATGTTTCGTTTTAATCTTAGGATGAGATTTGTAATTACTCCAGTATCATCAGGAAATGAACTCCACAGCTGTATGCTAGCTGCCAAGAAAATGTTACCTGTTCATAGTATAGAGAGAACTATTCTCTTGTCCCAGAGGAATGCAGCTGTAGTGAAAGGTCATGAAGTCAGTGAGAACTAGCTTTTATCCTCTTACATTGGCAGGGCACAGAGAAGTTGCTTAGGATGGATGTAGGCAGGAAGATTGAGTATGCCGCTGATTTTATTGGCTTCCACAGTAGTGCAGGCAGTTTCCCACAGCATATGTGCTAGAGAGATGTCCTTACCACTCTGCCAGCAGACCGTGCCTCCTCAGGGCTTCAATGTACTGACGGACATAGAGACCACAGTTCTGTCTGAATAAGTCTTGAGCAAAATATATAGTTATGTGTACTGGACCTTAAAGGTGCACTGAATGCAAAAATATTATTTATTTAAATATTTTACCATTCTCTCATATAACGGCCATTAGAATGTGGCTGAATTGTAGAATCTTTGTTGGTTTTGTCTTTATCTTTTTCTGTGTGCTGTAATGTTAGATTGTGGGTTTGCTTTCACTGTGAATAACACTAACATAAAATGACCCCACTGAAACGAATGGAATTTTATGTTTTATTAAAAAAATAATAATAAAAAAAAAAAAAGTGGAATACCTTTAATAAATCTTGATCTTTGGAGTGGAATTTTCACTCAGTTGAATTTAATGGTAATCATCCCGTTAACACTAATAAAATCTTTTCCTTTGCATACAGCTGTCAATAAGTAATTAAGGATAGCCAAGAGATCTAATACTAAAAAAATCCTTCGCAATGAGATAAAAGACTGAAAACTGGATTCAGTTTCAGGCTTTCATGAAGGATCTATTTCTGGTCTTGCTGTGCAAGTGTTTTTTTTTTAACTTGAGCTAAACATTTTGACAGAAACAAGTGAAATAATTGGGTATTATGAGATATCTGCTTTTTTTTTCCACTTATGGTCATTTTATGTGTTGAAATACTTGCATTGTTTATATAGGAAAGTGATCCCATTGTTCATCCATCTAAATTATCTGTTTCTTCATCATATTATTAAGGCTCACTTCAACTATTCTAGTTTGCATAGAAATTACATGCATTTTCCTTTTAAAATTTCTTATTTTTTTCTTTTTGAAGAATAATCATTATATTCACAGGGAGAATTTGTTAAACTGGAAAATCATATTTAAGACTTCAAGGTGTATTTAAATTACAAAACTGACTTTAAAGAGGCCAGCTTTCCGTCAGGGGTGTGGGAGTGAATGACAGACTAATTCACACACACACAAGAAGATTGTGAGTTGTCCTTTTACCAAGTATTCAGTCACACCTAGCCCTATATATGTATATATTATTTCCATATTATACAGAAGTAGTCCTTTTGCAGCTTCTTTACATTTTACTCCAATGTTACTTGCTTATATAAATATACAGATCAAATAATCAGTTCTGAAAACTACTCTCAGGTGCCAGTGTTCTGTATTAAAAATACATTTAATCTTATTGCACTCTGCAATAATGCCCTATATATGTGTTATGAAGCAGATTAAGTATGTTACTAACTTGAGATGAAGCACAATTACAAAAAGATACTACTAGAACCTGCTGTCAGCATCTTTTTGCACCACTTCTCAAGACTCCCTAATGTTCGTTTCACATTACAGTTCAGATCTTTTATTTGTCCTATTATTTATCCAGCTGTGAGCTCACTGCACTGTCACAATAATAGATAGGCAAATATATGTTACAAAACCACAAGTAGGGAAAAAAAAAAAAGAGTAATGGTGAAAAACATTCTGCTACATGTTATTTACTTTAAGCCTTTACTTTCCAGCCAACTATTGACAACAATGAAAATAGCAAGGAGTCTGGATTGATGTCTTTTCACTCAAGATGGGTATAAGAGAATACCTGCACAGATCTGCTAGATAGATACTCCACATATGTAGGTATAACAGAGTTGCACTCTGTGGAAAAGTAATAGAAATGAATCCTGTTAACATCATCAGAATATTCTCTAGAAAGAAAATATATGAAATAGCATTTATTTTTCCACCTTGAGATCATCATAGTTTTTTGACCCATCAGTATACCTGGTTGATGATTTCTTCCCACTGGCTCTCATGCTAGAGGACAGAAAAGAAAATCCCTTTGGATCCAGCTTTCATACTACTCTTTACAGTGGCTGTCAAGTGGAGTCAAGAAGGGACAGTTATTACCGTCTGCCTAAAAGCATGGTCTGGAATGTATTTGTGCACGTCAACAGTTTTCGAACATATGTGCCTAAATTTAGTCTCGGAGTTCATTATTGGGCTGATGATTTCAGTGTAAGCTGTGATTATTTAGCATCCCTTGAACAAAATCACCCAATGCAGTTTCCATTTTAAATCAGTGGAAAGATGGTTGTTGAATGTAGTAGATGCTCAATTGGACTGTGGATATTTAACATTTGGCAACTACATTTGACAATCCTGGTCAGCCATGAGTGAATCTGATAGCCAGATGAAAACTGCAGTGTCATAAAATCAAAAAGAAGCATCACAGAAGTCAGATCATTGTTGCTTTCTCTGTACTTCTTATTTGATCTGTCTTGTGACTTACCATTTTGAAATTCTGTGCATCTTTTAACAGTTAGCATCCTTTAAAAATGGAACTGTCAGAGAAATTTTCTTCTTAAATCTGAAAGTTCCTACATCTATATATTATTGCTATATATAAGATACAAAATACATCAAGCCTCAGATGGGCATGTTGTGACAATGATATGGAGAGACATCATTGAAGCTTATTATCAGGGAAGCACATTAAAAAGATCTAATGTTGAGTAAGATCTTTTGATTTTGGTTGCCTGACAGTACATTTTGGAAGACTTGCAAAACGCACTGTGGCTAAAGTGTCTTGTTAGGTAAGTAACACAGCAACTTTACATTTCTGTGAAGAGCACTCTTTACTTCTGAGGTTAACAGCTCATTTGCATAGCCCTTGAGAGTTAATAGTACTAAAATTGACAGACTGACTCACTAATTTGACTACTTCTTGTTATGGCTTCTATCTGTGGATGTTCCAGGTCTGCAGAATGCCCATTCCAGACTAAAACTTATCTCCCTCTTAATCTCAGTTACTGAGGATTCAGACAGCAGAACATTAGATATTTTTCTCTGCTGTGGGTCCTCTTCTATGCCTAAGCAAAGCTTCTCTATGCTCAGACACAGTATACAGCCTATTATACTGACTTGAATCTTGAAAAAAATTAATGCTATTTTAGGTCTGTTTAGAAAGGCTTCCTCTTTGCCTTGAAAAATTGAACTTATGAGAACGAACGTAGTTGGGTTTTCAGTTGGAAGGATACAAATAAGTTCCATTTTTTGGATCCTATATAGCTTTTATTGTCTTTTCTTTTTCTTAACAAGACATAAAGGTTTTGTTGATCTTTTCAGTTGCAGTATTCCTCAGACATCTGGCCAATCATTCCAGATTTAAATTCCATGGCAGTCTAACATACAGAAACATACCTTGTTCACAGGTACTTGCAGTAGTGTTACAGTTTAAAAGTAACATCAGTTTTGCCAGAGAGAAACTTAACTGGCAGTTTTCCTTGTTCAGAATCAGCAAAATACCTGTGCAACAGGCAAACCTGAGGGCACAACTCATTTTTCGGTTATATGGCTGAAAGCTGCTTTAGACATCTTGGCACTTATTTTCCACTCCTGTATATTGAAGATGTTTGCAGTACACATGTGGTTTCCTCTTGTGTATGTGCAATTACTCCATTTACCTTCTAAATTTATCTGAGTTTATCTGAATTTCCTTCAGATTAAACTGAAGCTATAAGAACTCTCAGGATTTTTTTAAGTCCACTCCAAATGTGAAGGCTGTAACTGCCTCAGCCTCAAACTCTGCAATTACTACAGAGTTTTACAAGACTGAAGAGAAAAATATTGGGTGATAAAGGTAATTTCTACATCATAGAATCGCAATAAATTACGTTCTGCCTCAGTGAGCCATGAAAACAAGTCTCTCATGCTTTTTTCATTTATGAAGCACCTCCTAGCTCATTAAGGTCTCTTGATAGTAATTCCTTTGTTTTGTGGAAAGTGTATTTTCAGACTTGAAGGCAACAGGTACAAAACACTCAAAGTTTGTAAGCTGTTCAAGTTAGAGGTGCTATGAATCCATGAAATTATAAGCACCAGGTCATTCTGTCCTGGTCTGTATATGCAATAATTTTTTCTTACTGAAAAAGAGAAAGTTTAGTTTAAAAGATGCTTGCTCAAAAATTATAAAAGGAGAAATATATTTAGTGTCCACACACTGCAAGCTGAGATTTCACACACTGCTGCACTAATACTAATGATTGCAGTTACTGGCTAAAAGACGAAAGACTTAGGAAGTGTTTGCTGTGTAACTGAAAGAAATGTCTAGATTCAATTGTGGTTTAAGCACCCAGCAATCCTAATAGCAGTGGAAGGCATACTCCTCCCAGGAGAATGACGAAATTTAGTAGAACCAATTAGGACTGTCTGATCTGCACTGATTTAAGAATGTGGAAGTGTTCAACAGAAACTTCTGTGTCATGTCAATTCAGGGTTGTTTACAATATTTGTAAATGAAAGGACTGTTTTCAGTATCTATAAACATCATGTTGCTTGTAACCTCTTTGTTATACACATTTTACTTCTGCAAGCTCATGTCTGCTAAGGTATTTTTTCGTGTCTCAAGCTACTCTCTGTCCACAGCAGATATCATCTCATATCTAACTTCACTTTTAAAGACAATGATTGCAAACATGCTGCCAGTTGGCCTGCTACAGTACAATCATCACCTCTTGTTTTCCCACTGCAGTACATTTTGTATCTATATTTCCAAACATCCTGTTACAGTATGAAGTTACTGTCAAGGAAACAGACATTGACTGCTTCATTCCAATTTCCACATGACATTTCTTATCCCAAAATACCTTTCACATTGATACTGCCTGAGATCAGGCCTGCCTAGCTGCTTTTTTTTTCTGACAGATTTTCACAGCTTTGGAATGTCTCTTAATAATAATTATTGAGCTTTATGGCATTTCTTGGACGTTAATGATCGACTAGAAAGCTGGGTGCTCAGTAAAGGATGATTCTCTCTAGTCTGTTATCAGTCCCTGGGAAATAGTTAGAGGTTGCATCAACATCGTTATGAACAAAAATGAAACATAGATATTGGAATATGATCATTTCAGTTGTCCTGTATTCTCTAATTGTTCTGTAGTCTTCAGATTCATCACCACTTCAACAGTCAGGTTAATTCATTAAATTTCTCTCCTAATTTCACTGGTTTTCAATACTTTAATTTGCATTGAAAACCTTGTGAGAATCAGTTCTGAAAGTATACACACAATTAAACACAGGACTGAACATGTATAATGCGCACATAAATATATAGAGTAGACGTGTGTATGCAACTTCTGCTGAGACATGGCTATACACTGCTACAAAATTTACCAACAAAAAAAATCTTCCTATTTCCTAGCTTACAGTTGAACAACAAGCATTGCCACTGATCCACATGTCAAAGTCTCAGTGAAAATAAGTATTTAAAAAAATAGAGGAAAACAGTAATAGAAATACTTGACTCTCTATGAGGTCTGTGCTTAATTCACTTAACTAAATGGGTATGTGCTTGAGTAGAGACAACTCTGTAGGCTCTAGATGAAGCATTCATCTTCTCAATTGTTTCAGAGGCAAGATACATTTCTTATGGGATAAAACTGTAGAAAAGTAGGTGATTATTACTTACCTTAAAGCAATATCAAAAAGACAGTTCTTGAGAGTGGATGGCAATATTTCATGTTTCTCAATCTGAGCTGAAATAAATGAAAAGTTTATTGACTGAGTTGATCAAGAAAAGCCTTATAAGAAATCATACAATCATTAAGGATAATGACCCAAAGATGTCCTCAGTACTGCATGTCATTCCCATTTCTTTCAAATAGGTTTCTTGTTTCCATCATTATACTTAATGGGTTTATATTTTGATCAAATAGGTGTACCTACAGCTACATGCTACGAAGCCATTAAATGCTGCTGGTCTAGTGAAAAAAAGTTTGTGCCTTAGTCTAGAACAACTCTAGTTCATTATTAGAATTCTAATTCTGGTATAGCTAAAATAACTTCACTGCTAATACAACTAACAGGCACAAAGAGCATAACAGCTAGAATAACTTATGATTAATTAGGGTAACATGATTTATGGATTCTAGGCTTGATGAGGCTGATCCAAAGTCTTACAGAGCCACAGAATTTTTTAATTTTTTCCTCAAGGAGCTTTAATTGCACTCCTTTTTTTTTCCCCCCAACTGCATGCCACTTAGGGTCAGATTCAGACTGCATGGACCTGAATCCTACAAATGTAGGAGTCTAGCATAAATCCTTCAGGGTTTTTTTTTTTTTTTTTTTTTAAATGTGGGGGAATTGTGCAAGGAAACTCTAAGAATTCAGTGAAACAATAAACTTTTACCATAGCTAGTAAGGATTAAGAGTCCATAAAATAAATATTTTTTTATATTATTTCTGTACATGCATAGCACTGATCACGGAAAATATTTGCAAAATATTTTAGCAGTCAGATCAACAGGGAAACCTGCAAAATCTTAAGCATCTGACAGGACCAGACCTTAAATGTCTCTAGACACAACAATAAGTACAGAACAGATTCATTTTGTTCAGTATTTTCAGCACAAACTGCATCATAAAGTGTTAAATAATAAATAATAGTGGAGAGAAGTATGCACAAGAGAGGGATGATATGATTTCAGAGGAGACTTGAAAGAGGATGCTGATGAGGTGGAGGTTTTAAAAATTAAATATTAAAACCCCAAAAAAGCTGATTTGGTCTGAGACTGATTGTTTTACTCTACTGAGAAATAAAGGGGCTTTCTAACCTACCTCCTGGACACACATGCAAGGCTCACTGTCAGACTGTTCAGTGGAATCATCATTGTACTTAGAGTCTATTTTTAAAAGAAGGCAAAGGATCACAATTAGCTAACTACAGCCCTCTCCGATTCCAAACGTCTTTGTCCTCTGCCTCACCTTTCTGTGTATTTACCACTTAACTCCACCCGTAGTTGGGCAAAGTTCCTGAAGTGCAGCAGCAATACAGCCCTTGGCAAAAGCAGGTGGGAGAAGGGTAAGCTGCCATCACAGAGCACACATAGCTCACCTGGCACACCAGCCTCTGTTCCCCGGAGACACAAGGAGCCCGCAAGGCTGCAGCCAGGCTCTCACAGACGCGCTCCCGAGAAAAAGGGAAGGTGCTTTAAGCACCAGCCCACGCTGTTAAATCACGCCATAATGGGCTTATTTCCTACATTTGGTGGCAGCATAGTATTCAGGATAATATTATCGCTACTTGCGCAGGTTACTGCCCAACCGAAAGATGGAGATGAGAGAGTTAAGTAACAAGGATGGGGACTGAATCACTAAAAAGTCTTTCCCAGAGACAGTTCTCAGTTTGGGGGAAGTTATTTTAATTGTGTGTCTCGCAAACAACCCGCAGCCTCACTGTGTCCTGTGGAGTCAGTCTGACTGACATTCTAACAAGATTTTTAAATAAATGATGCGCAGGGGCTGCTCCTGTTTAACAGGCATAAAGGCAGCCCCTCTCTGAAGCAAGTTACACGGTACCTGTGCACAACGCGCCGGGGCGCGGGCAGCGCCCGCTCACGCCTATGGTTTAGCGGAGGCACGGCCCCATAGACGCCGCCCCGCCAGCAGGACCGGCCTGTGCCTCACAGGTGAGCGAACCTCCGAAGAGCGTAGGCCTGCGAGGAAAGCAGTCACCGGGAGAAGGTGCACTTATCGGTAGAGAAGCGCCCTGCTCTCTTCCCGCGGGGCTGCCGCCAGTTCCCCCGCGGCGCCCACCTGGGCCCGCAGCTCGTGGGGTGCCTGCGCGGGCTTGAGGCGCCTCCGCGTCGTCTCCCCCGCCCTGGCCAGGTGCCCAGGTCGGCGCGCGCGCCGGCCGTTACCGTCCCCTCAGTGCGACGCACGCGGAGCCGGCAGAGAGGAGGGAACGAGGAGGCGCTCCCGCGCTTTTGGAGACGCACCTGTGGGGAGCGCCCGCCTGGGCGGGAAGTCTCTTATGTAAGGGATGGTGGGGAGCGGGGCAGGCCCCGTGGCGGGACTGAGGGGGGGGGCGATGTGGGAACCAGTTCCAAGGGAGGTCTGATGGGGGACAAAAACCCCACAGCGGGGGTGCTCGGGAGGGCAAAAAACCCACAGGAGGGGTGCTCACGAGGGCGACGCCGCCGGCCCCTCAGAGGGGTGTTCAGGCCGGGCAGGCCGGCGAGCAGCTCCAGGTCTAAGGCACTCAGCCTCCCGCGGGCGCCTCGGAGGACGGGCTGGGCTCGGCAGGCTGCCTCACTCTCACCGGCACGCCACCCGCCAAGGCGGATTTCCCCTTTGGCGGCAGCCTTTCTTCGCCGGCTAGATGCCACAGCGAGTCCGTCCAGCCTCCCGCGTTCTGCCCGGGCAGCCGACGCCTCCCTCGGGTTCCCCCGGCTGCAGGCGGGGCTTGGCGGGCTAAGGGAGTTTGTGCGAGACACCGCGCCGGACTCTGCATGGGAGCGGAAGATGGGTGCCCCCGGCGCCTGCACCAGGCAGCACGGGGAGGCTCCTCGCTTGCCTTCTCTCCTCCTTCCCGCCCCTGCAGCGTCCTCGTCTCAGCCTTCCCGCCCCGTGGTCGCCTCCACGCCCCTCTCGCCAGCCCCTTCTCCCCAGCCCGCCGCGCGGCACAGCGCAGTGCCCCGCACTCCTGCTGCCTCCTCCACCCCTCAGTCCTCCTCCTCCTCCCGCGCGCTCCCTCTCCCGCGCACTCCACAAGTGCCGCGCGCTCGCAGGCTTCTCGGTAGCGGAACGGCGGCGGGCACTGCCCGGGGGCGGCGTCCTCCGCCCGGCGCTGTCCGGCCCGCTTGGGGCTGTCTGTGGTGCTGAAGGCGAGCGCGGGCTGAGCGGACGCCCGGCCCTTGACGGAGCCCCTTTATGTTTAGCTCCTGGCGCAGCGCAGCATCCAGCAGCTCGAGCGGCGGCGGCGGCAGCAGCATCGCGGAGCCGCGGCTGGAAGGCAGAATGGAAGGCTTTATTCGACTGCTTTTGAGCTACTTGGTGGCGGACCTTCTCACGCTGGTGTGTCGGGCTCAGGAGAAAGCTGGCCAGCAGCTGGGGAGCTTCGTGGTGCTCTCGGGAGGAAACCACTCCAGCCTTGGGGAACAGCTAGACCCTTCGGAGCCACCTCCCACCCCGGACTTCTGCAGGGGCTACTTTGACGTGATGGGG
Source organism: Ramphastos sulfuratus (assembly GCA_013399055.1). Taxonomy (NCBI): domain Eukaryota; kingdom Metazoa; phylum Chordata; class Aves; order Piciformes; family Ramphastidae; genus Ramphastos; species Ramphastos sulfuratus. The sequence continues at coordinate 465,238 of WBNM01003790.1, forward strand.
CAGTGGGACCCCCCCTTTAACTGCAGCTCGGGGGAGTTCATCTTCTGCTGCGGCACTTGTGGCTTCAGGTTTTGCTGCAAGTTCAAGAAGACAAGGCTGGATCAAAGCACCTGCACAAACTATGAGACACCGTTGTGGATGAATACTGGGAAGCCTCCTTCCCGCATAGACGACCCTCTGCATGATCCTACCAGGGATAAAACCAACCTCATTGTCTACATCATCTGTGGGGTTGTGGCAGTCATGGTGCTGGTGGGGATCTTCACCAAACTAGGTCTGGAGAAAGCACACAGACCCCAGCGGGAGCACATGTCCAGGTAAGCCTGAGTGCCAGGCAGCAGGGCCCCCTTCCCCCCTACCTTTCCCCCTACCTTTAAGGAGGAGAGAGGAGCCCATGTGTTCCTACTAAGCAAACAACTCCTGCCAGGCAGGCTACATCAACCTGCAAGGCAACCCAAGAGATTAACTTTTGGTAAGCAGAGCTCCTGTGGTTTCACAAGTCCAAGTTATCAAAGCACATGCATACTGAGGAAGATTAAAAACAATTGTGGAGTCTGCACAGACAGTAGTCCATATTTATCTGCAGTGCCTGACCCTCAACAAAATCCAGCAAGTGTTCCCAGATACACTGTGCATTAATAGAAAAACAAACAAACAAAAAAAAATTTGCAAATCCAGCAACACTGAATTATAGAAAGCCTGATGGGTTCCCACTTCCAACTGGTTCAAAGCTTGGAAAATGTTTTTACTTCTTGACAGAAGGATGTAAACAAATGTCATCTCACCCTTCCTCTCCAGCTGCAAAATGGTTTTGGCAGGACCTTCCCTACTCCCCCAACCCTTGCAAGTGTGTAAGCTATTTGTAACATTTCTAAGCTGTGAAAATGAGCCAGGGTGGAAGGCAAGAGGGAGATGCCAAAAGGAAAAGCTATTGTAGCGTTTCTTAACATTTTTTCAGTTATTGTTGAGGGGTAAAAAATGGAATATGAACATCTTGTCTCATCTATATATGTGTTATACTGTGTATCTACAGTGTAAGGGCTGAGTTACATCAAAGAGAACCTCCCCCACCTAGAGTTAGACATGCTATGTACCTTCTGCTCCAGATACTGGCAGCCTAGTGGTGGCTAGGCAGGTGGGCAACTCAGGACAGGGCCCAATAGTTTTAACAATATATTCCAAACTGAGATTGTCACAGTAGTTCAAAATCAAGGCATAATACATTCATCAAGTTTTCGGTGTGTCTGATTCTTTATGCTAATCCCAGGCACATGAAAGTGAAGCAGATGGGAAAAAGGCATTAAAAAAGGCAAACAGCTCCATTAAAGCATCTAAATAGATTCTAGCATATTGGGCAACTTTAGTGATGAAATGCAATTAAAAGAATACATCCTACTGGACATGCAGTGTGGCAGAAAGCTTCCTCTTGCCCTAACTGGTAATTGTGTATTTTACAATCTTTAAAGCTGGGATGAAGATTCATTCTTAGAAAAATAGTCCAAGAGATCAACTCAACATCTAGAGCCTTATTTTTTTTACTGAAGTTTCTGCATGACTTTTTGATTAATTGCTTATCCTCAAATGAACAGCAAAAGCCACAAAAATACTCCTGCAAATGCATCACCAGTTCACTAGCAATTACTTGCTATTTATAAACTGACTGATATGGATACGCTTTTACTACCAAGGAACAATGCACACTGCAGAAATTTTAGTCAACTTAACATTGCATGTCAGTGGTACTTTTGCAAAGATGTTTTTTTTGTTGAGCAAGAAGGTATAATACTTCTTTAGACATTTTGAATGTCCTCAAGTACTGAAGTGAGAAAAAAAAAACATGATTTAAAAAAAAAAAGATTTTTAATCTTAAACTACAGAGCTTGTTTGGAAAAAGCTCTCCCTTGATCTTTCTGTAGTGTCTTCATGCAGGCAAAAAGGCAGGGCTTGTAACAGCTATAAAAACCAGGACAGAGTGAAGTTGTATCCATCCCTGCTTATATATCTGGCTTAATCAGGTCCTATTTCTACTAGTAGAAATATTTGCTATCTAAAATACAAGTGTGAAGGATATTCTGGCTTAGTTTATAGAAATAGAATTATAGGGGATTGGAAAATCATTCTGAAATCCTTCAGTCATGTATGCAAAAAGATGAGGTTTCTGAAGTGGTTCTTAGAAAAGGTCATCTGTTACCTGATTACTTAACGGTGTCAGAGATCTTGTACTTTTCATGCCATGAAAATGTTCAAGTCAGGATTATACAGAAACTTAGAAAGTCATGATCACATGGAAAAACAGTCACCCACTCAGTACACGTAATAGCTAGTCATGTTCTGAAAAACCAGTGCTGTAGGTTTTGGTTTTTTGCTTTTTTTCCAAAAGTTTTCTCACTTCTCTTACAGCTGTGGGGTGGTCTTAATATTCACTTTGAATTGTAAATCCTTTTGGCAATCTAAAAATCTGCTCATGTACTGAAGTATTGAAGTAACCTCTTTGACCCCAATCGTGTGTTTAACTAAAATATTGCACTGTAGCTCATTTTACACTACTAATGTTCTGCAAAAAGGGCTGGAATGCTTAAGAAGGAAATACTTTATCTGCTAAAAAGGTTAATAGTACCAACAATTAAAATAATATGTAGTCTATGTTCATATTCATGTTTTATTGTAACACTCATCACTACAATATCAAACAACCAAACACAAACAGAACACTCCTTATTTTTAGTTCAGAACCTTATTAATATACAAAACTATACTGCACTGAGAGTGTTAGGTAGGCCAAACCAAAAGTACTGACTGTTACTCCATTTTGGCTGGCAGCAAGAAACACAGAAAGGGTGACTTGTCATCTATTTTTGTGAGCTAAGACTATTTCCGTTCTCTTCCCTAGCCAGTGGCTACATGAAACATCTGAATCCTCTTAACTCCTGTGAATGAATTCACCTATGGAAGGGATGCTACTGCTTATCAAAAGAGACAACGGATAATGTAAATGGATCTTTTTATGAGGGCTGATTTTTTTAATAAGTAAACGGAGTACCAGTGGTGCAAATGATATACTTCCAGTTTTGATTTGCTAAACATATTTTAAAATGTAAACAGAGACCTGACACATGAGAATAAGAACATTGTTTTATAAATAGGAAGCAAAACTGTGCCACACTTATTAATTCCTTGCATTATTTCATCTTGCAGTCAGTGGATCTGCTGTTGAAGTAAGGCATTGGTGTGTGTAAGAGTGGTGCAATGTCAGTAAAGAAAACTTTACAGATTCGATGAGTGTAGTTTCCATACACTTGCTTTCATTATATTTTGTTTACTGCTATAACAAAACAAATCAAGACCACTCCTTTAATTTCATGCAATTTTCCTGAAATAGTTGATAATGAAAAAGTATTGGCAAAATGTATTTATTTAGTGTAAATAATCCACAGGGGAAAAAAAGAAATCTCTATTAGGTAAGTATTTTCAGGGAAAAAGAACCACAATGTGTCCTTTTTTTTTTTAGAGAGCTTGTTACTTCCTTTTGTTTTGAGGAAAAAAAGGACAAGTGTGACACTGTTGACATTTTCTTTCTTGTTACATCAGTGCTTTTCAGTAAAACACTTACTGTTGGCATGGAACTGTAAATCTGGAAGATGAAAATGGAGAAGAGACTACAGTATTAACTCTACACTGCATATTTCACTTTATACATGATATGATAATGTTTTATCTTTCTTCTAATTTAAAAATTTGTTACTTGGCATTAAAAGATTCATCTCTTCAACCACAGTGTCCAAGAAATAAGTATTAATAGTAGTATCCAAACAAAGTAACTCTTCCTTTACCCTCCTGCATTCTAGAATAGGGGAATAAGATAGTCTATGTTGTCAGATATGGCAAAGGGAAGAAATGTGGCAGTGTTGTGCCTAAACAGAAACAGAACTCATCTGCCTCTTGAAGCAAACCTAGAAGCTCTGTCAGGCATATGAAGGCAGCATGTTCTTGCTACTTAAGACTGCAACAGCGGGACTTCCACTGATAAGGCTCCATCAGTTAAAGTGGAGAATACTCCCTTGAATATGGGCGTAAAGGAAAAACCTTTATTTCTATTTCATGGACCTTTTTCTGCAAATAAAACCACACATTTTTTTTCTTCCCTAATCCTTGTGGAGTATGCGCAAACAAGGAAAGATCTGAAAGGACAGTATTTACAATCATGCTCAATGCTACAGCTCCTGTTTTTTTCCAACAGTGCTTCTGGCAGTATGTTAGCACCCTTCCAAATACTGTGAACCATCTGAGCTCTTTCTTCCTTCACAATGTGCTGAGCTCACAAGTTAAGCCTTTTGTTGATCATTCAAAAGGCATGTACCTGGGGTCAAAAATAGTCTGACTTGCCAAAATCCTGAATCCTAAAAGTGAAATTATTTCCGTTATGGGTTCTGACCTGGTTTTTGAGCCAAAGTGTGACCTTTGGTGGAATAACCCGTGTTTTGGATTCTTCAAGCTTCTACCTATAAGGGAAATGCCTGGCTTCACATACTTTACTACACTTGAAAATAGTATTACATATCCAAAGAGAAGAATCTTATGGCAAAAGAAATGTTGAGGTTTTGTGATGCTTGAATAGTTCTGGGTCCTGAACTCCTACGTAGGTAACAGTTACCCGCTTTTGTAGTACTTCAATCAATGTCAATACACAGGACCTACTGATATTGCTACCTATTAGAAAGTTATCTTGAGTTCTGCATTTTACAGCAAAGGTATATGTATATATACACACTCTATGTATATATAATTTTTCAGTGGGACCAACTCTTAACAATTTCTTCAGATAATGAACAAAATCCATATGGATATATTCGACTGTGACAAATGCATGAAGGTACTATTACGGACCTTGGCCTATGTGGAAATTTTCAAAGCAAACATCTGTTTGAGGATTTTATCATGTACTGAGGCACAAATCTCCCTTTATCCATTTCATTATGGATAAATCTCTAAAAGAACAAAACATAGGTAGAGCACCTCCTTTGTACTTCAGTGACACAAGATGTTACATGTTTTTAACTCTCCTTGACATCAGTGGAAGATCACGACAAGCTCTTTGTTATATGAGCTAACAATTTTAGCTAACACAGCATAAACATAGGTGCTGTGTTGTTAAAAATACAACTTGATGGTGAGTAGTTAATTTTTTCTTACTAGAGTGGGAGCTGGACAGCTAATTCCTTAAAACCTCTTTGAATAAAAGGCTCTCTAAAATGGCAGAAAACTTAGTTGACATTTTCACAGACAGGCAGTAGTTAATTGGCTGCCATATGGGGTGTTATTTAGAGTCTGTAGTAAACAACGTTTACCATCAGATTAAGGGCAACAAAGAAAACATTTCTGAAACCTCCTTTCACAAAGTTGTATTACAAGATCTCACAGTTTTAACTCCCACATTTAAGTAAAGAACTTACCTTTGCTGTTCTTCCGTTCCCAGAAATGTGTCCATATGCCTCTAGAATTAGAATTAATTGATGTCAGTAATTTCCTTTGCATAGAGACATATTTGCATAAATTGACTAGGTATTAATGGCTTTGGCCCCCACTGTTTTACAATATACTGCTTTCCTTTTGCTTATTTTCTACATACCTTTGTGAGATTTCTTCTGTTGAATTTTTATTATTCTGCTATGTAGGCCAACTCTGCTATTTCTGCTGTATAAGCACTGCTTCAAATTGGAGCATTGCTCTGATACCATTAATCATTTTGTTACTGTCTTCTGACCTTTTACAGTATCAACAGTGTACTCTGTAACATGTTGATCACAACTGTAACTAATATTTTAATAACATAGTGCTAGCCATAAACACAATGAAACATCAGTATCTTTCAGTTGTGTACCAAAGTAATGTTCCTGCAATCTGAAAGCAAGATTCAGCTCAGGATTCCTCTCTGTCTGTAACTTAAATAAAGCTACTTTTTAATATTTAAAAGAACAGTGCTTCTTGATCAAGAAATCATTATGTCACAGAAGTACAGTGCAGGAGCTAGACTACTTGCCTTAGCTTTCACCAGTGAGTGTGCTTATTTTTATTTATTTATTAGTTTATAAGCTAGTCTTTCTCGATGCAGTATCTGGCACACTGCATGTACTTTTGCAGAAAATTAAACAGTGGTCAGAAAATGCACCCATTCCCTTAACAAAAAATCCCAAAACAAAACCTCAAGGGGTCTAAAAGTTAAAACTAGTAAACCAAAAAAGGAGGCAAATGATGGTCAGTGATGCATTGGCCTAGACAGAAAAAAATCTTGCATTGAACCCTGAAGACACTGATAACACATACCATAGCTTTCCTTTGCCTAAGGCAACATCTTCTGCAAGTGGGCCAATTACTTTGTATGGCACAGTAGTTCAGATAGCTATGTGGCATATACCTACAGGCTAATTCTGCTCCTACAGAAGTCAGTTGTGAAAGTCCATAGCCCAGAATCACAGACAGAGTCAGAGTCAGAGCTATGCTGAGAGTTTCAGAATTGAAAACTTAGTAACTCTGGATGCAGAGGGCTGGTATAGGTGTGTGTGTTTACCTGTATGCCTAAGAATGGATTTACACTCAGTAGGACACTGGGCAGTAAAACTAGTCCTTAGCAAATACATTTGAGTGAGACGAATCTGCCTCTCAGGTATAGTTATTGCTTACAGCTCTGCAGAAGTCCACAACTAGCATCAGGTTGAGCCTTGTCTAACTCAGGAATCCTTTTGCTTGCTCCCTCTTTGCTAGCATAAAGCTTTCATCTTGTTTCTGTACTGGCTTCAAGGCAGCAAGGAGTGTTCCTGTACAAGCTTTGCTCCATCTTAATGACTAAGACACTCAGAAATTAGCAAAGGCATTTTTGATCTCCCTTCTGGATGGGAAAAACTTAAATCCCTGTTCATGAAGAATACTGTGCCTATTGGATTTCTACATGAAAATCATGAGACCTTTCAACTTTGGTGACATTTCTGAATGAAAACAGCCAAGACTACTGTTGTGTGCAAATGCATGTATGAGAGTTTACTTTGACAGACCTTGCTGGTACTGTAGGTGTGAGGATAACTAGCGTGTGGAAGCTACAGACAGGGTCTAGGTGCTGAGGTGCTCACCTTAAACCAAGATGACAATGTTACTGACCACATGCAAGGGCAGAATACAAATCTCAACGAGCTTAATTTGTGTTCATACAAAGCTAAGACAGGTAAAGACCTTTACATTGTCTGGTATGTTACTGCTGGCACACTGTCTAAGGTACAAAGTCTCACCATGAACCTGATGCCCTGATCTTCCTGTGAATAAAGCTGGTTTCTCTAGCTGCCAGTGTGACAGACTGCATCTCAAACTTAAAATCCTTGGGATATATTGGTAATGCCTTACAGATTTTGGAGTTTCATTCTGATTTTGTTTGACTTTCAGGGCTCTTGCTGATGTTATGCGACCTCAAGGTCCCTGTACAACAGATCATATGGAAAGAGATTTAAACATTGTAGTACATGTGCAACATTATGAAAACATGGAGACAAGACCTCCTCCAAATAATTTACGTAAGTTGCATTATAACTTTTTCAATATCTAGAATGCTGGCACTAAAATGAGTATTATGAGCCAAATATTGCTGAATGTCAAATGGGTATGAACAGTACATGGGTTCTTGCAAATTAAAAATCTTTATTTCACAATTGGAAATATTTGGGATTTCCTAGTGCAAATAGTGCAACACTAGGAGAAAACCATTTTGAACAGAAACATTATTTATTATGTTTATTTTTAATTTGTTGGTTTATTGTACTAATATTGGGTTTGTATCTTTGTGTCCTGTGTGGTGTTTTTGTTTATCTCCTTAAGCTATGCCTTATTCTGTGTTTTGCCATACCACAATACATATAGTTGAGCTTACAGAAGGATTGAATAAGGTGTTTTATAGGGCTGTAACATCCAATAAGAAAGCAGTCTCATTAGCCTGTTTTATCATCTCCACTAGTGAAGTAGTCACAGGCTTTCCTGGAGAGGATCTAGTTGTATGTGGTTTTCACTTTCTCATTTTTTTTTTCCTATGGGAAAGGTGAGAGAAAAATTGTTACTTTAAGTTTTAAACATTTTTTAAAAAATTCTGTATCTGCTATTACATGTTTATGTTATTGAAGGCAAGGTAAAAGTGCACCCTAAAGCTTCAGAGGAAATACAGGGACATTTCAAGTGGTTATGAAGTCCTAGGCAACTTTTTTCAGTTTTATATTAGACCACAGTAAAGATCTTCCCCATGCTCAGATACATTTTCCTTTTGTGATGAATAATCCCACTGCAATTTTGTGTTTATGTATTTATATATATGTATTTTATATTTTTATATATATATATATGCATACAGATTATAGATAATATATTTACAAATTTGAGTTCAATGTATTTATAAAAGAAAAGGGCATCATTCAGGAAGGTTCTGATTGTTAGGCAGTGGATCATTTTATTCTTTGCTGTAGATCAATATAGACATGCAAATATACTTTCACTGCATTGGTATTTTTATTTTGAAACATTTAAATATATGTACTAATCTGTTCCTTATCTTTCTGTAACTATAAAATGCACAAAGTTTGCTTATATTTGGACAAATAACAAATTTAATTTGAACTGCACCGTGCAATTGTTGTGAGATTTTAATGCTTTCTTTTGGGGGAAGAGCAGATTCATGTGCTGCATGCACTCCTGGTACTTGTTTTCTAGTACAGGCTGACTGCAATTTCTTATGTGCATCATTACAGAGTAATAGGAGAGAATTAAAGCTGTGACCTCTAATAAAGATATCACATAGAGTGAAGTGTGACACCTAATCTGTCTGCACTGCTCTCCAGCAAAGTACTTCCACCTGGGCCTGTGCAGTTCTACACTGCAGAGGGGGAAGTACATATACACTGCAGCATTACATCCCTAATTGTATAAAAAACACACCACTTTTGGAGGGGAATTTACATTTCTTTTGCAATCAAAGGTGCTCTAACCCCCTGGAGCTGTGTAGTGGTGAAATTAGGCAGGTTTGAGGAGGATGGGAATATACACTGTATCACCCTTTGCTCTGTGTACCAGCTCTTTGCTGATCTCTGATCCTTCCTGTGACCATGCTTTCAAGAAGAAAGATGCCAAATGGTAGCATTATTATCTTCTGTCCTACATGAAACATTTATTCAGAGTCCTTGTTAATGAAGGATCCAGAAAGTGGAGAGATTCTTACTACATTGATTGTATCTAGATTTTTGTAATCATCACACTGAGATATTTTGCTTAAAACTCTTTGTATGCCACAATATGTGACACAACACAGCAAGTCTTTACATTTATTGTTTCTTGGATTCAAATTCAGATTTAAGCTTTACTTCTATAAACTCTTGCATATAAAAGCAACTAGAAGCCACACAGTTACTACAAGAAGGAAGAAAAAAAAAAGATACATTTAATAGGACCTTAGAATCTTGGCTTGTGATGACCCCAGACATCTGTACCACCTCTGTCTTGGCATTTGGTCCTCTGGCACAGATGGAAGAATTATGTATGAAACAGCTCTTGCACCGTTGCAATTCACAACATAGAAGCACTACTGCTACTTTGGAGCTCTCTTAATCAATTGGGTAATGAATAGGGGCAGCCCTAAGACTGCTTCACATGCAGCTCAGGTATTGCTGCTACAAATGGAAATATCAGAAGCAAGCAGTTTAGATGATAACTGTTTCAGTCTTTAATCAACTTTATGGAGTAAGCCAATAATTTTGGATGGTTCAGTGCAGACCTTCAAGTGGTAGAATTACTGAGGCCATTCCATAACCAATATTACATACATTTACTTCACAGAAAGTAGATCATTATTCTCTATTTGTTTCCATTATGTTCCCTCATAAACACATCTAAAACATGACTAAATGACCTGTGAGAATTAGCCAGAACATCACTAGTTATTAAAGTTTGTTGAGAGCATGTGCTGTTGTGGTGCCGAAGAAATCTTTTTAAAGAAAAGTTGTTGAGACAGATTTTTCCAAGTCTAGTATAAATTTGAAATTTCATAGTGGAGCTCTGAAACACTAAAAGAATGGATATCACTTTCAGAAACTTTGGTAGTGCAGCATTAACTGCTGTAGTGCTGGAAAAGTGACCCTTTTTTTTGCTATCTTTACAAGCAAATATACCAGAATGAATTATAGCTTGTGTAGAAATTCTATTTTAGATTTTTACTTATACAGAGAAAATGAAATGTTTCAAAATTATAGCATCAGACACTCTGATATGTACTTTGAAAGATTTTTTCCTAAGTTACCACTTTGGATGTAATAGCCATCTCAAAATAAAACTCCAAAATTTGAGACTGATGTACTTTTCACATTGGTCCATAAATATGAAGAGAGCAGGAAGAAATTTCTTAGGCATTATACCCCTTCTATATTTTATCTTTCAGAATACTATTGAAACCCAAACTTTATTACAAATATTCTAATTTGAATGTCCATCTGCTATTTCTGTCCTCTTAAAAACATTGTGCTGGTGATGTCAACACATTCTGAAAGTGTTTTGTGAAGGGAAGCTCTGACAAAATAACAAAAGTCACATGATCTCTGGTACTGAAAATGAGCATGTTTTTGGGTTTGGATTGTTTGTTACCTGCTCTTTACCAACATTAGAAGTCTAATAGAAGGCGAAAAGCAGAGATGTCTTTTCAGCATTTTGCAGTTTACTCAGTTTCTTGTTCCTTCTTTTCTGATACTCAGAAAAGATCAGACACTTTGAAGGTTCTGGAAAAACACAGTGTTTTTTAATTTGCCCATGTGAACCCAGGATCACAGGTTCACACAGGATGTCAGGAGTTGGAAGGGACACAAAGAGATCATTGAGTCCAACCCCCCTGCCAGAGCAGGACCATACAATCTAGCTCAGATCACAGAGGAACTTGTCCAGATAGGCCTTTAAAGTCTCCAGAGAAGGAGACTCCACAGCCTCTCTGGGGAGCCTGTTCCAGTGTTCTGTGACCCTTAGAGAAAAGAAGTTCCCTCTTGTGTTGAGGTAGAACCTCTTGAGCTGCAACTTACATCCATTGCTCCTTGTCCTATCACAGGGAGTAAGTGAGAAGAGTCTGTCCCCCTCGTCCTGACCCCCAGCCCTCAGATATTTATAAACATTTATTAAATCCCCTCTCAGTCTTCTCTTCTCCAGACTAAAGCCCCAGGTCCCTCAGTCTCTTGTCATAAGGCAGTGTTCCAGTCCCCTAATCATCCTTGCAGCCCTCCGCTGGACCCTCTCCAGCAGATCCCTGTCCCTCTTA